>OU612046.1:90751518-90984970 GCA_914767935.1 Coremacera marginata | reverse complement strand
ATAATATAATAATATAATATAATTATATATATAATATAATATAATATAATATAATATAATATAATATAATATAATATTAATATAATATAATATAATATAATATAATATAATATAATAAATATAATATAATATAATAAATATAATATAATATAATATAATATAATATAAATAATATAATATAATAATATAATATAATAAAATAATTAATATAATATAATATAATATAATATATATATAATATAATATAATATAATATAATATAATATAATATAATATAATAAATATAATATAATATAATATATAATATAATATAATATAATATAATATAATATTAATATAATATAATATAATATAATATAATATAATATAATATAATATAATATAATATAATATAATATAATATAATATAATATAATATAATATAATATAATATAATATATATAATATAATATAATATAATATAATAATATAATATAAATATAATATAATATAATATAATATATATAATAATATAATATAATATAATATATATAATATAATATAATATATAATATAATATAATATAATATAATATAATATAATATAATATAATATAATATAATATAATATAATATAATATAATATAATATATATAATATAATATAATATAATATAATATAATATAATATAATATAATATAATATAATATAATATAATATAATAATATAATATAATATAATATAATATAATATAATATAATATAATATAATATAATATAATATAATATAATATAATATAATATAATATAATATAATATAATATAATATAATATAATATAATATAATATAATATAATATAATATAATATAATATAATATAATATAATATAATATAATATAATATAATATAATATTAATATAATATAATATAATATAATATAATATTAATATAATATAATATAATATTATATAATATAACTATAATATAATATAATAATATAATATAATATAATATAATATAATATAATATAATATAATATAATATAATATAATATAATATAATATAATATAATATAATATAATATAATATAATATAATATAATATAATATAACATAATAATAATATAATATAATATAATATTATATATTTAATATAATATAATATAATATAATATAATATATAATATAATATAATATAATATAATATAATAATAATATAATAATATAATATAATATAATATAATATAATATAATATATATAATAATATAATATAATATAATATAATATAATATAATATAATATAATATAATATAATATAATATAATATAATATAATATAATATAATATAATATAATATAATCTAATATAATATAATATAATATAATATAATATAATATAATATAATATAATATAATATAATATAATATAATATAATATAATATAATATAATATAATATAATATAATATAATATAATATAATATAATATAATAACACATGATATAACACATTTTTTACATTTTGCAATTTATTTGACTAAAAGTAGTTTGGGAAAAAATTCAATTAAATTTTAGTGAAATTAATATGAAAAGAGTTAAAACAATCTATAAAAATCCGCATTATCTCGACCTCACGGAAAAAATTTAAGATTTTTTGATGCAAAATAACTTTTTAATTAATCTTATTTCTGACCTTTTGTTTTTTTTTACTACCATACTAGCCAATACGGCGGCCGTGGCGTAGTGGGTAGAGTGTGTGACTCTTACGCCAGAGAACCCAGGTTCGAATCCTCCATCTGACACAGAAAATTTTTTCAATTGAATTAATTTTTCTGTTCGGCCGTCACCTCTCTGCAGACAATGGCAAACCTCAGAGAGTAAAAACTGCCATGAAAAGCTAAGCTTATTGAGAACATAAGCCGTTCGGAGTCGGCGTAAAACATGTAGGTCCAGTTCTCGATCATTTGTGTGCAAACATTTCTCATCACACACAACACATTTGATCATAAGAAGCTCGGTCAAAGTCCTTTCAAGGGCTGAAATGGCCATTTCGTTTTTTTTTTTACAAGCCAATATATTTAATGGAAATATTTTAGGCATCTTCATAACATAAGCCATGGATTATTTTGAAGATCCGGACTGAACAACTTTTTTTTCTAAGGAGTGTGAGGCGCCTTAATAATGTATATACGTATGTGGGTATATGTGTATATCACGTAAAGACTCCGAAACCGTTAAAACAATTTTTATACCAAAGCCTTGAAAGGTTTCCTGTGAAGTCTGGTGCCGATCGTAAAAGGCACCTTCAATACAAATACAATTTTTGATATCGAACAGTTTTGGAATTATAGGTCGCACAGCCTCGGAATTCAGAAATCGACCTCAATTTACACATGCCGTTCCACCGGAAACATTTTATGGGCGTTGGACTAGGGGCGTGGTACTTTTTCAGCACCTAAAATTTTCGGTATAAATTTCGAAAAAAGTCACACATCAATGAAACTCGGTTCGAACTTACTATAAAAGCATGGCTTCACTAAAGCTACGTCCTCTTTTAGGGGATAAGCTCCGGGTATAGACTACCCTATAGGAACAAACTAACTTGTATTTAAAAACAACTAATTAGAAAACTAATTTAAAATAAACTTGTATATGAACTACTTTGAATTATATTAAGGTGGCATCCACTGCAATTCTAAATAGTTTTTATTGCATAATATATGAAGTAATTAAAATACTACTTAAAAATGAGTGATTGATAAACTACTTTGAATTATATTAAGGCGGCAACTACTCTGATTTTGATATCTATTAATTGCAAATTTTTATTAGATTACAAGTTTATATATATTTAACCATGTTATTTCATCAACTATTTTTAACTTCGACCATCAGTAATAGTTTTCAATTGGTTATTTTAAAGTAATTAAAAAAATAATTTAAATATAACTAATTTAACAAGTAGTTGAGAATATATGCAGACGAAAGTGAATTGGCTTATTTAGCGGACATCACCATACAAAATATGTCAGTTCATCCTATGGAAAAAAGTCAGAATTTCAACTAGTTGTGGTTGACAAAAAACTACTTTATCAACTACTTTTTAATTAGTTGATTTTCGTACAGGGTAGTTATTTTCTATCTATATAAAAATGGATGTATGTATGTTGATATGTGGGTATGTGTGTATATAACGTATAGATTTCAAAACCGCCGAATTAATATCAATGAAATTTTAAGGGAAACTGAAACAACATTTTGAAAGGGTTCCTGTGAAGTTTGGTGTTGAAGTGGCGTGGTTTCTCCCATATAACCCAAATTGGCTCTATCGCCTACAAATCAAAAACATGCTTTATATTAGACGGTTTTAATCGTATAATACTGTAATTTGGTAATTTTGTTCAGATGGTTACTGTCGGCGACTGTACCAAAATGGACGTGGTCACACTATATCTACTCCCACTTTTCAGAAATCATTTCAATTCCTGACATGTTCATGTGTTGATAGTGATTCTTGGTATGCAGGTGCTATGGATCTAAGTGGCAGTCATTTTGTGTATAAAAATGTTGTCACACCCACTTTTCTCGTCCACAAATCAGTAAAATGCTTTATATCAGACTGCTTTTGCCGTAGAAGACAAAGATTTGGTAATTTAGTTTTTATGATTACTGTCGGCCAATGTACAAAAAATGGGCATGGCCGCACTATATCTAAGCCCACTTTATCGAAATCATGCTTATTCCTAAGTTGTATACGCACGTGCATACGAACCTTGGTATGCAGTTCAAGTGGGTATGGGTTCAAGTGGCAGTCAGTATGTATATACAAATGTTGTCAAGCCCACTTTTACCGCCCACAAATCAGTAAAAATGATTTATATCAGACGGCTTTTACCGTAATAGGCTAAGGTTTGGTAATTTAGTTCATATAGTTACTGTCGGCAATTGTTCAAAAAATGTGCGTGGTCGCACCATGTTTGCCACGCCCTTTTGTACCAACCACAAATGAATAGAAGTTCTATAAATTAGACGATTTTCATTATTGAATATTAAATTTTAGTAATTAAGTTCATACGCTTACTCTCGACAGCTTTGCAAAAAATGGACATGGTAGCAATATATCTGTGCCCACTCTTCAGAAATAAGTTTAATTCCTGAGATGTGAACTTTTTAAATGTTGTTAAGGGGGTCCTCTGGTAATCTATGCCAAATTTTAGCCTTTTTTCAAAATATTGTGGAAAGAGAACGAGTAAAGATATTTTAGTTCCGTTTTTTGATTTGGGTAGCTTAATTTATTGAAAAAAATACAAAATTTTGAAAAAGTGAATTTATGGGCCGTTCAGAAAGTTCTCGGCCTGGTAACGAGGTTCTCCGGAAAAAAGGTGGGTCCAAATTGCGCACGATTCCAAGTGTAAACATCGTCTGAAAAAAAAAATATTCAGTTACTTAGAATGAATGTCCCTATAGCCCCTACCTCGGAAACAAAAATCGAAATTTTTTTAGGGGGGGAGCCGCCACTTTGAAAATGAAAAATCGAATTTCGACCTTTTTTTTTGTAGTCTAGTGTAGAAAAAAAATAGTAAACATTATTTTTTTTGCAAGTTTGAGGTAGGGGCTATAGCGGCGTAAATTCTGCGTCGTTTCATGCCTTATATATCAAAATCGGTCAAAAACTGTTTGAGTTATCGTGCGCAAAGTTTTGAAAAACATGGTTTCGAGAAAAACGCGTTTAAAGTTTTGACTTCAATTTTGAGGCACACAAATGACATTAACACATATTTTTTTAATACAATACTTACGAATATTAATCGGCAATTCCAGCCCCATAAAGTGTGCCTTCCTCCATCTCATAAAACGAGTTTTCCATGGCTTTTTGGGCTCTGCGGGCTGTGCGACCCTCTTTCGATGATGCGTACGTTTTTAGCTCTGAGCGTTGAAGTCGTTTTCCGTCGCGAGATTCAGCATACATCTCGGCTTGTGGGCCGATGACAATACCCATTGTTGACATTATTTTTAAAATACTTGTGAAGCCTTCGTTGAAAATGCAGGTTGCCAGAAAATTTGCGATTTCGACTGTGGTAGCACCACAGTGGATATGTTTAGGCGCAAAGGTCCACAAAAGCGAGTTGAACGATTCGTTACAATTTTGCGTTTCACCTCCAGTGCATCGGTTGAGTAGATCGTCGGATGATAACGCTTCGTATATGGGCTTCATTGCTTGCAGAACCTTTCCATCAATTGGGGCGTACGTGTGGTGAAATGAGGCTAATGAGCCTTCTGCTGCTGACTTTTGATAGGCGCACCAGCTGGACTCACCAGGTGGGCAATACATATGTTGTGGATTACTATCACTTGAACTTTTGTGATAATATGTTGACCATATTTCTTTTCTCATGTTTTCCACAGAGTCCTTATTACGTCGAATAGCAAGTCCATAGTAAGTAGTCAGCTCGCTTATGACTTTGTCTGTCAGTTTGCCAGTGCCTTTTCCACCGATGCCTTTGTTTTCTTTTTTGGCCTTGCGCAGCCGTGTGCCCATGCGTTTTTGCACGTGAGCGATGCACTCCTTTTTTGTGACAACGGGGTCGCCGTTATACGGATCAAGGTCTATAATGGCCTTGAAGGTTTTGCTGTCGCCATCGCCAATATATTTTTCATATTTTATGCCATATTTTTCGATCGATGAGGCAAACATTTCCTTCACGGCATCTACCTCCATCTTGCCCGCACTCCCACTGTGGTTGTTTGTGCATGTTTTCTGGTGCGATTCGTACCATTCTTCGAAGTCTGCAGAGTCATTTTTTTTCCCCCACATTTTGCATGCCTGGCAAAGGCTTGATTTGACAACGGAGTCAACCACTTTTTTGGTATGTTTACCGACGAGCGTAGTGACACCAAAAAGAGACGAGAATCCCCGTTTTTTCCAGGTGCCATCCCCTGAAACGGTCAGCAATGAGGAGTCACAGTCAGGATTTTTTTCTTTCTGCTGTTCCTGCTCTTCTTTAACCGCATTCAACAGGCACTGCTTGTAAACTGCTTTAGCAGACACATGCATGTTTTTCAAGGTGCCATAGTACGCATCAAGGCACAATCCTTGGCATATGTCCATTAATCCGCAGAACATATTAATACCTTCTCTCCCTATTCCAAGCAATCTCATGGCAAATATCAACCGGCGATTTACAACAAAAGATTTACCGACCACCGGCGAAGAATTAATATACTGTGTAGCTTTACATTGGCACTGCAGACTCACTTTGAAGCCGACTCCACGCATACATGTTTTTCCAAATCGAATTTTTTGTTTACATTGGGCGCAGATAACCAGAGCAGCAAGCGTTTGGAAAAATGAAAAAAATTCCAAGAAACAGAACTGGAGGTTGTTTTCGATGATGACTTCATTGTCTTGCGTTTTCTTCAATTTTTTGGCCGATGTGCTGGCAAAGTCGGTGTCCTCTACTTGGGAGTGCTGGTTTCCACGGAAATGCCTCTTTTTTGTTCGATACGCGTACTTACGCGGCGCGTTTGGGTGGCTTTTTTTATCCATAGCAAAAAAAAAAACACAAAACGATTTTTCTTTTATTTTACAACAGCAGTTATCGCGCACGCGTAGCTTTCAGCGTTCGAAAATAAACTGAATCTCGTTCGTTTGTTTCTTTCATGTGAACACCTGGGCTCAAAATCATTTCAACCCCTAAATCAAAACATGCATGTATACATACTGCATGTATACATACTGTGTGTGTATATTTTGTAATATCAATACATATTTTGGAAGAATTCCACAGAATTTTCGACTAATGACTGCAGGCAAATAAACAACTTTGCTGATGCGTTATTTTGACGAAAACATACCTACACAAAAATGCCTGTATCTCCTAAACTATTTCGATTTTTGAAAAATCCTTTTGGGAAAATGTTTTTGAGTATCTGAGCAATAGAAATATGAAAAAAAAATTGAAAAAAATTTTTCGGATTACCAGAGGACCCCCTTAAGTTCATACTCTTACTCTCGACAGCTTTGCAAACAATGGACATAGTAGCACTATATCCGTGAACACTCTTCAGAAATAATTTTAGTTCCTGAGATGTGAACTGTTTAAATGTTGCCACGCCCGGTTTTACCGCCCACAAATCTGTAAAAAGGATATTTATCACACGGTTTTTACAGTAGAAGACTAAAATTTGGTATTTTAGTTCTTATGGTTACTGCCACCGTTAAAAAAATGGGATTGTCGTACTCTGTCTACGTCCACTTTTTTTAAATCATTATTATTTCTGAGCTGTTCACGTTTTAAAAGTGAAACTTGGTATGCAGGTGCAATGGGACCAAGTGGCGGTCACTACATACATATAAATGTTGCCTCGCCTACTTTTTCTGCTCATCTATCTATGTGTAAAAAATGTATATATGTATTCTAAGGCTTCTCAAAAAAAAAATTGGTTGTTCGGGTCATCCGTGAGCTGGAATGGTTTGAAATAAAAAAAAAAAACGAAATGGCTTTTTCAGCCTTTGAAATGACTTTGTTCTCAAGAAGCAGTTTTTAATCTCTGCGGCTTGCCATTATCTGCAAGAGAGGTGACGGCCTAACAGAAAAATTAATTCAGTTGAAAAAACTTTCTGTGTCAGGTGGGATTTGAGCCTGGGTTTTATCGCTTAAAAGCCACGCAGATCAATGTGGTTTGAAATATTCTCCCTCTAAAAATCGAGTTTTTTGTAGAAATATTAGCTGGTGTGGTAGTTAAAAAAAAACAAATTTTCAGAAAGAATAGTAATGAAAAAGTTCTTCCAATCTGTATCAATAAATTTAAAATTTTTGCAATTTTTACTATTTCACTAAAATTCAAACCAAACCCAAACCCAACAACTTTTTTTTTTCTATGGAGCGTGAGGCGCCTTAAATATATACAGTAAGTGTCACTTGAAATCGTACACATAGCAAATAAAGATTACTTTAGGCAAAAAATTTTTAAGAGGTAAAAAATAAATAGCAGTTTTGTTTTAATTTGATTTCTGTGCTTATAATTTTGCTTATGATTTTGTTATAAATTTATCAGTCACGCTAAATCGTACAGTATGCTATATTTGCAAAAAATAACAAAACGAAATAATTTAGTACTTAATTGGGCCACCTTTTTTTGTAAGCAAGATCTTTTAGGGTTTTTGGCATTTAATTGACAAAGCTTTTTCATGCTTATATTGCCCCATTCTGCTTCGAGAGCCATCTTGAGTTCAGTTTTGTTAGGATTTTGATGTTCGCGATTGAGATGCGCGATGACATTTATGTCCGGTGATTGGGCGGGCGTTTAAATGACTTTTGGACAGTTATAGAGTATCCACGTTCTTGCATTCAATGAGTTATGTTAAGGATCGCTGTTGGCATAAGGCTATAAATATCTTCGGGTTCCCATGTTATCAGCACTTGGAATCAAATTTTCAGTAAGAATGTGAATATATCATATTAACATATTAATATAGCATATTGGATCATTATGCCTTTGATGAAAACCATATTACCGACTCTGTGTGTTGGCATGCAGCCATAAACCATCACGTACCCACCTCCATGGTTCACAGTTGGGTGTAAATTAGATACATTCATCTCTTTATTTAATTTTCTCCACACTGTTTGCTTGCTATCTGATGAAAAAACGTATATTTTGATTCATTCGTAAAAAATAACATTATGTCAGAAGTCCTGCGGCATAGATGGCTACTCTCGGGTGAACTGCAGTCGTTTAAGTCTATTGCGCTTATTGATATATGGCTTCTTGTGTGCAATGCTGCCATGGAAATAATTTTGTCGAAGTACTTAATTTTTTGCGAAAAAATCAAGTTTTTCGCCAAAATTGAGACAATCTGATCAGCTGTACGATTTTAAGTTACACTACTCTTTCGCACAAGTCAAGTTGTTGCTATTCTTTAAAAAAAAATGTATGGTTTTTGTAAATTTTTAAACATATTAATAAAATATATTGCATTAAAATATTTTCCCATAAAATTTAGCATAGAAACAATTTTTTGCTTAGGAATAATTAAATAAATTGTCAGCCTGCACTTGCTGTACGAATTTAAGTGACACTCAATGTACATGTGTGGGTATATGTGTGTATCACGTAAGGACTCCGAAACCGCTAAGCCAATTTTTATACCAAAGAGCCTTGTCTATGAAGTATGGTGCCGATTGAAAAAGGGGCGAGGCACCTTAAATACACCTCAAATTTTCGATATAGAACAGTTTTGGAATTATTGGTCGCTTATCAAAGTCACAATGAAACTCGGTACGAAATTACTATAAAAGCGTGGCCTCAATATAGCTGTGCCCTCTTCTAGGGTATAAGCCGGGTATAAGCTATAATTGATAATAATATAAAAGCTCTGTTAATTATAAATCCAACAAGTTTTATTTCATTGAAATTAGTTAAAAGTTCGTCGAGTTATTTAAGTTTTAAGCATTCATCTTTTAAAAACCCCACAAAATCCTTGTTTTTCATGCTGTTTTGCCTGAACTGAGTTTTTCGCAAGTAAGAACAAACAAAACATAGTTATTTTAGAGATTTTGTAGAGAAGTAGAAATACTTCAAATTTAATACGAAGAATTTTCAACCGATTTCAATTAAATAAAACTTACTGGATTTAGAGTTAGCTAATATTTTTATTAAAAAAAAACAAAAACTAAAGGGCCATTTCAGCGCTTGAAAGGACTTTGACCGAGCTTCTAATGACCACTTTATTGAATTACTACTTGTTACGAACCATATTTATATAATCCAGAATTTATTGTTATTTATGTTGACATGAAAATATCGAGAAAGTAAAATATTTTTTCACTCTGCCTTTTACGTTCCATAAATTCAGATCGTTTTTCATTTACTCTGCTAATAGGTTATGGGCCTGACATAGCTAAAGTCGCGAATAATATTTAAAAGTTTCTTATTAACACGTGATTTAGTACGCTAAAAATGAATTCAGTAACGAGTGTGAACCAGATCGAGAAATTGGTAGGGTCGGCGAATTGGTCGACATGGAGCTTCGCAATGAAGACTCAATTGGAACTGGATGGAGCATGGTCCTGCATCGAACCCATGGCTTCGAATGCTGGAGACGTAGTTGTGAATGCTACAGGCTCACCAGGCGTAATCGATAGCTTTGCTAGATTAGATGGAGATGCTGCAGGCGTGGCCGCGAATGCTGCAAGAGTTGCCATAGATGCTGCAAAGGATAACACAACGAGGTGTAAAATCATATTGGCATTAGACAAAAGTATTTACGTCCATGTCAAAGAGGCAAAAACAGCGAGGGAAGTATGGATGAACTTAAAGAGGCTTTATCAAGACTCTGGCTTGGATCGCAGAATTGTATTGCTGCAGAGGTTGTGTTCAGTGCAACTGGACAAGTGCTCATCAGTCGAGGACTATGTGACCCAAATCGTGTCAACGAGCCTAAATTTGAATGAAATTGGGTTCCATGTCAATGATGAATGGCTTGGAAGTTTGTTACTCGAAGGGTTGCCTGACACATACAAGCCCATGATTATGAGCATCGGTAGCAGCGGAAAACCGATTTCGGCAGATGCCATAAAAATGAAATTATTGCAAGGTGTATGCTCTGAGAGTTCAACGTCGAATGCCGCATTGATAACGAAAAATGGCGATAGGAAATATCGTGGCAAGAAGTACCAGTCTATTTTATTAAACTGCAATGAAATAGGTCACTTTGCAGCAAATTGCCCATCAAAGAAGATGGATAAAAATCAACACACCGGTAGTTCAATGTTTTCTGCGTATAGAGCAGTGTCAAAGACAGGTGAGTGGTATATTGATAGTGGTGCAACTGACCACATGACGGCAAATGAGCACAATTTTCCTGATATCAAAGCATACCGTGGAGAGATTAAGACCGCAGACAACAACGCAGTGAAGGCCGTCGGTAAAGGTAATATTTCGTTGGTGGTTACTACTCCAAGAGGCACAGAGAGTGTGAGTGTGCATGATGTTCTACACGCTCCGGAGCTGGGAGTCAATTTGTTGTCAATTAAGAAAATTGTTGATCGTGATAACAGTGTCATATTTGACAAGACCGGCTGCAAAGTTCTAAATTATAGAGAGGAGATTATCGCAACAGCAAGTCCGAAGAATGGCTTGTATAAGCTGAATCTAGCAGAACAGCAAAAAGCATATGTTGCAAGAGGTAACGAATTTTGTCGATTTGGGCATTTAGGCCTTGAGAACATGAAGCTGTTGGGCAAAGATTACGTGGTAGGCGTGAGTTTCAAGTTGGAGCAGACACCAACATGCGTAAGCTGTGCTGCTTACATCGTTGCAGTTTCCCATCGGAAGGATCAAGGTCGTCAAAGGTTTTGGACATCATTCATTCAGATGTATGCGGCCCGATGGAGAAGAAGTCTATTGCTGGAAGTTTATACTTTCTCACTTTCATTGATGACTTTTCGAGAAAAGTTTACATATATTTCTTAAAGTCAAAAGATGCGGTATTGGGATGTTTCCAAGAATTCAAAGCTGAAGTAGAAAATCAACATTGTGCCAAGATAAAGATACTTATACAAGAGCTGAAAAGTTCCGGAATAATTCATCAAACATCAGTGCAAAACGGATTAGCTGAAAGGATGAACAGAAATTTCCTTGAGAAAGCGCCAGCTATGATGAGTGACGCAAATTTACCAAAGTTTTTCTGGGCAGAAGCGGTTTATTGTGCAAGTTAAACCATTAATCGGTCGCCGCATAAGAAGCTGAAAAAGACGCCGGAAGAATTGTGGTCTGGACACAAACCAAACGTAAGTCTCTTTAAAATATTTGGTTGCACAGCAATGTCTCATATTGCAAAACAAAAGCGTCGCAAACTTGATCCAAAGTCCGAAAAATGTATTTTTGTTGGGTACTCGACCACGTCGAAAGGTTACCGTGTATACAGTTTGTCCAGAAAAGAAGTCTTTGTAAGTCGAGATGTAATTTTTAACGAGAATAAGTTTCATTACGCTCAAAAAGAGAATATTTTAGCAGAAAAGATGTGTCCAACATATTCCATTGTAGTGGGGGCTGACGCACTGCAACATTAAGTGAGCGCAGACAAATTAGTCTTACAACAGCAGGGAGACTTAGACATTTCAAGCAATTTCGAGTCATGTTCATCGTTACAAGAAAATGATCATGAAGAGGGCGATTATTTGGAATCTATTGAGCAGTCTGGTGTTAGCGAAATTCATGATGAAGCAGTAACTTTGCGCAGAAGCGATAGATTGGCAAAGAAAAACAAAGTTGTATACTGTGCTGAACAAATACAGCTGGCTGACCATCCCATTAGCGTAAATGACGCTACGTCAAGAAGTGATAAGGACAAATGGATCAATGCCATGAATTCAGAGATTAAGTCACTAATAGCAAATAACACATGGGAGAGTTTGGACAAGCCTACTGGCGTCAATGTAATCAAGACGAAATGGGTGTTTAAAATCGTAAAAGGTTTCACGCAGAAGAAAGGCATCGCTTACGATGAGACGTATTTGCCGGTGGCTCGCTATTCGTCGATAAGATATCTTATGGCATTGGCGGCAAAATACAACTTGCAGATACAACAAATGGACGCAGTTACCGCGTTTCTTCAAGGGGATCTTAGTGAAGATATTAATGCTGAAAAACGCAAAGTTTCAACTTGCAGATTTTGATTCGGAAGAGGTGACAATCAAGATTTCCACGCATACTCTGATTTTGATTGGGCTAGTGATCCTGATGAACAACGATCGGTAACCGGGTATGTATGTATGCTACAAAATGGTGCGGTATCATGGTATCACTGTTGCGCTATCCACCACCGAATATATGGCGTTGTCGGCTACGACGCAGGAGGTGTTGTAGATTCGTGGACTGGAAACTGAACTAAATCCTGATACAAAGGAAGAAGCTAGGCAAATCTATTGTGACAATCAAAGCGCAATTCAATTGGCATCGACGAACAAGTATTTGGCAAGATCTAAGCACATAGATGTTCGACATCATTTCATTCGTGAAAAAAGGGAGTTAAACATCGTCAAATATTCTGGTGTCGGATCTGACAAAATGACTGCTGACCATCTAACCAAAGCGGTGACGGCTGATAAGCATTTATTTTGTTCTAACCAAATGGTTTTAATTTTTCCGTAAATATTGTTCGAGTGGGGGTGTCGAATTACTACTTGTTACGAACCATATTTATATAATTTAGAATTTATTGTTATTTATGTTGACATGAAAATATCGAGAAAATAAACCATTTTTTCACTCTGTCTTTTACGTTCCATAAATTCAGATCGTTTTTCATTTACTCTGCTAATACACTTGTGTTGTGTGTGTTGTAAAATGTTTGAACTCAAATGATGATGAAGTTCATCAATTTACCTCATAATGAATTTATGTAATATATGTAATAAATATATCGCATACTAAATACAAAACAGGAACAACTCAAAAATCTTAAATATCTATGTGAAGCAAAAAACAATTTTATTTATGAATGAACTTCATACGAAGCAATAAGACAAAATTTTTTTTTAAACTATAGAGAAAGAAGATATATACAAAATGTTTTTAATGTGTTGCAGTCAAAGCATATGATCACTACGAATAGTTTTGCATTAAAAAGTAAAAATTTGTAAATTTTGAGTTGTGACTGCTTTGTATTTAGTGTGCGATATTTTAAAATTTAAAAAGTATACAATCCTTTTAGGAATATAAGAGAACCCATTATTTACCCCTTTACCTTTTATATACATCTCAAATTCCAAGGTAATCGATCTAGAAGAGTAAGCTCCAGTCGAGCGTCGGAGCTGATACGAACACTTTTTTTTTTTTTGTGTGTAAACAAATCTGTCGGGATTTGTTCCGGTGGCACTTTATGTCACAATTTCGCTAGTTTTTGCTGCAATGTAGAACTACGTCAACGTAAAGTCTGCTTATAGTTTTGTATAATTTTTGCTCGAGTTTATGCGCAGAGGAAAACAAAATAAAGAACACAAGTCAGTGTAAGATCCAGAATATAAATTTATTAGTTAAATGTTACGTTTAATGCAATGTTCTTTAATTAGTGAAGAATAAGAACTCCAATATGGCGGTAGGTGAAACTTCAAAATAAATATAAATATATGTATATCAGAGAACTGCAATGAATACTTAAAAATAAGCAGTACTCGAGTACTATTCGTTCATAGCTCAGTGATTCTAATTAAAAATTTGGAATGAATCACGCTATTGAATAATGAGCCACTTACTCAAAACTGAATATGAATGAGTATAAGTAGTTTCCAAAGCATTATTCGGATGTGATTGATTTAAAACAAAGTGAATGAGCCACTTACTCAAAAATGAGTATGAATAAGTATAAGTAGTTTCGAAAGTAGTATTCATATTTGTTTTATTCTTAATAAAAAAAAACTGTCAAATCCACTATGTTTTTGTTAAAATCACTTTGTTAACAATTTTTTTTTAATTTTTTTATTTCAAAAAGTGCTTACGAAAAATTTGTATTTCATATTCGCGAAATCTTTTGAAGCCCATAACTTAAAAACTAAGGATCATAGAAAACATTTTGTGTGATAATATTCCCACCATCCAGAAGTACAACTAGGCCGAATGTGAACGAATTTCAGAATAAAAATGTTTTTCGTTGTCCGCTTCACATGAAATGCCGTTTCTATATGCAAAATATAATATAAATTTTTCGTTTCTATATGCAAAATATAAAAAATTTTTTATTTTTGTCATTTTATGATTACATTGTTATATTTATATCTAATATATAAAAATCTCGTGGCACAATGTTTGTGGCCAAACTTCTCCGAAACGGGTCTACCGATTTTAATGAAACTTTTTGTGTATATTTGGTAGGTATGAGAATAGGTTGTAAAGTACTTTTGAACCTTCTATGCAAAACTGGCGTGGCTTCGCCCACACAAGTCACATTTCCGATATAGAATAGCTACGCAGTAAAAGTCACAGAACATTGAAATTCAGAATGGAATTACCACTTGGTGATGTCGTTTTTATGAAATACTTTGATGGGCATTGTACAAGGGGGTGTAGCTCCGCCCATATAAGCTAAATTTTTGATATCGAATAGCATTGGAAGTAAAAGTCACAGAAAATGGAGTTACCACTTGGTGATGTCTTTTTTATGAACGAACGTCTTTCTAATAGAAAATTAAGACGGGCATTGGACAAGGGGGTGTGGCACCGCTCATATAAGTCAAATTTTTGATATCGAATAGCTTTGGAAATAAGAATCACAGAACATTGAAACTCAGAATAGAGTTACCAATTGGTGATGCCTTTGAACTTTGAAAAAAACTCCGCACATTAAGCTAAATTTTTGATATCGAATAGCTTTGGAAGTAAGAATCACAGAACATTGAAACTCGTAATGGAGTTACCACTTCGTGATGCCTTTCTAATTGAAAACTTGGACGGACATTGGACAAGATGGTGTGGTTCCGTCCATTTAAGCCAAATTTTTGATACCAAATTCAATTCTGAGTTTCAACGCTTTGGAAGTAAAAATCACAGAACATTAAAACTCAGAATGGAGTAGATTTGGAAGTAAAAATCACATAACATTGAAGCTTAGAATGGAGCTACCACTTGGTGTAGAAAATAGAAAATTTAGAAAGACATTGAACAATAGGGTATGGCCCATATAAGCCAAATTTTTGATATCGAATAGCTTTGGAAGTAAAAATAACAGAGCATTGAAACTCAGAATGGAGTTACCACTTGGTGATGTCTTTGTAATAGAAAAATTGGACGGGCATTCGACAATCGGGTGTGGTTTCACCCATACAAGCCAAATTTTTGATACCAAATTCAATTCTGAGTTTCAATGCTTTGGAAGAAAAAATCACAGAACATTTAAACTCATAATGGAGCTTATCACTATTTGGTGATGGTCATGCTACTTGAAGACGGGCATTGGACTATGAGCGTAGTGTCAAACAAAGGGTCAAATAAAAGTTGTTTGACTTAGGTGGAGCAACGTGCGCTGGGTAGCTTAATAAGAATAAATAAAAAAAAAATGAACTAAAAAAAAAATTTCTATATACATATCTGATGATTTTGATCGGATAAGGCTAAAATTTGGTAACTTGATTAAATGAAAAATTCACAAAAAATGGGATGAATATGTGCACTGCGGCAAATTGAGTTTTTCAAAAACGGCTACCAAATTTTTTGGTCAACAAGCTGACACAATAAATAAAATTTATTATTTTTCGGACAATTTTGCATCTCAGTACAAAAATCGCTACGATAAGTTTGTAATGTTCATATCGAGATAAAATGCACTCTGCGACAAAGTTATTCGAATGGGTGGAACAGTCCAAAAGTGGTATGAATTTCAATTATGTAAACACCAACGAAATTACAGTAAAAGAGATACTGCTTATACAACATTTGGAAATGTCCGGTTATTTCCTGGTACACAGAAACTTTATTGTGTGATTACTATTGGCATTGGATGGATAAAACTTAACTTTTTTTGGACTCCCCCGATGAAACGAAAAAAAAACGAAATGGCCATTTCAGCCCTTGAAAGGATTTTGATCGAACTTCTTATGATCAATTGTGTTGAGCGTGTTATGAAATGTTTGTACACAAATGATTGAGAGCTGGATCTACAAGCTTAATGTCGATCCTGAGCGACTTATGTTCTCAAGAAGCTTTTCATGGCAGTTTTTACTCTCTGAGGTTTGCCAGTGTCTTCTCAGAAGTGACGGTCGAACAGAAAAATTAATTCAATTAAAAAACATTCTGTGGCAGATGGGACTCGAGCCCGGGTTCAATCGCATACACACCAAGCACCTCAAGCATTATGCCACTGCCGCCACTCTCCCGATAAGCAAGATTTAAAATTCTTCGCGTAATAAAACTATGTTGATTATAAGGCAAATAGAAAAAATTTTAATTAAAAAAAAAAAGGCGTAAGTTCAGATGAACTTCATCTTTTTGGATATATGCAGGTCCCATTAAGAGACAAATTTTGGTTTTGGTTAAAAATTTTTATAGTATTTAAAAAAAAAAACCCGTAAAAAATCAACAAAGTTGAAAGTAATCTTAAACATTTAATTTTGATATTTTGGGAATAAAATTCTAAACAAAAGTTTGTGTGAAAATAGGGAGTATGGAAGAGGGAACTTTCGAGCTTCCGAGTGACAATAGATATTGTTTGTCCTTAGTATCCTTTTTGCAAGGATATCATTTTCGAAATAATTTTTTTTTATTTTTGATTTCAACTTCAAATAATATCTCAAACTTGCAGAGCTAGGTCCAAAAGTATTCATTACTTTTCAATTCCAATTCCTTGGAATTTGGAATTGGTAATTGGTCATCTCTTGACGAATTTTTTCCAATTCCATTCCTGAAGAATTGAGATGTTCAATTACCAATTACAATTCCTCAGGAATGGAATTGGAAAAAATTCGTCAAGAGATGACCAATTACCAATTCCAAATTCCAAGGAATTGGTCGTCAATTCCATACCAGGAATTTTAATTGGTAATTGAACATCTCAATTCCTCAGAAATGGAATTGGAAAAATGTCGTCAATTCCATTCCAGGAATTGCAATTGGTAATTGAACATCTCAACTCCTCAGGAATGGAATTGGGAAAAATCGTCAATTCCATTACGGAATTGTAATTGGTAATTGAATTTTTCAATTCCACAGGTATAGTACGGCAAATGCTGTACATTTTGTTTTTGTAAAGTGCCATTGCAGTGGCATCTTCTACGGAGGGAAATTTACAGCCAAAATTTTAATCGAAAGTTTTGTGATGTAGCATTTTTATTAATTTGTGGACGGTAGAAGGGGGTGTGGCAAAAAATTGTATCTAAGTATCTTAGCAGTTGTCAAATAATGGTTTAAAAATTTTGACGGCATATATCGGTGATTCTATGTTAAATCGGGAGATTTTTTTTCCAAAAAGTTGATTTTGACGATACCGATTTTTTTTTAAATTTTGCACGTTGATAGTACATTTCAAAAAAAATAAATTGTTGCATATTTATACCCCAACGCGTACTGTGTAAGGGGTATATTACCTTTGTCATTCCGTTTGTAATGCCAAGAAGGAGGCGGTGCAGGTATAGAAAAATACATTTATTTTTGATCAGCATCACCTCCTGAGCCGATTTCCGTGTGTCCGTCTGTCCACTTGTGGACACGATTACAGCCGTAATTTTAAAGCTATCGCGATGAAATTCAAAACATAAGTTTATTTTTAAAAATGGAAAATCAAGTTCGAAAATGGGCAAAATCGGATGAAAACCACGCCTACCTCCCATACAAAGTGACTTTATTTTAACCGTAAAATGACTTTAAAATCCACAAAAGAAAAATTGAAGAAATACCTTGAAATTTGGCACGTAAGCGTTGATCTTCAATTCAAATCCTCCTCTCAGCAACGAGCCGAGGCGAATGAACAGCTTCGAGCACATTCTTCGCAAGTAAGTTTAAGCAGGGTTAACACAGCCTAATATTTTTTTTTACCAAAATCCAAAAAAAAAAGAAAAAAGCATTTAAGAAAAAAGTTTCACATCCAAAACAAACGTTTCTAAAATAGATCAATCAAAAAATGAATTATTTAAAACAAATTTAAAGTATCTAACGAACATATCACATTTTTAGCAAATACCTATTCTTAAAATCGCAACATTTTCACTATTTTGTCTACTGGCTTGCCAACTAGAGCCCTGCATGAATATATTTATCAAGTGAATAAACCCTGATTCTCTGCTGTAGCAGTCACTGCAAGCAAAGCTGCAAGCGAATAAATGTAAACAATAGATCGTGTAGCAACAGGTCATGTAGCGCAAGAGAATAACTTTTTATTTGTTCTCTGTTCTCTTTTAATACACTTTTGCACTGAGGTGAGCTTGCGATCTACGCGTTGTTTCAGTTATTTCTCTGAGTACTTAATAAACTACACGAATACTCAGGAATCTGCTGCAGTGACCTGAATAAGAATCAGGTATGTTGGTTTTTCCCCGCAATAAGCTTTATGTTATTCTTAATGCATAGTCAGTTTGATGTTGGATAGAGGTGCAATCAAACGCATTTATTTATGATAAAAATACATTAATATTAATAAAAAATATTTCATTCTGAATGGATATTGATGTAGTAACATTAAAAACTGTACACCTTTACCATACAATACAATACAATATTACATACAATATTTAACCATACAATAAAAACAAAAGCTGTAGAAAATAGTTTGTATCGGCCGTAGCTGAACTCCTAGAGTGGTCAAATATATGAGTTGGCCATTATTTTTTGCTCCTCAACATTACTCTCGAACACACCTACCCCCTATCCACCACAATTCTTTGGCTCCCAATACAATAAACACAAAAGCTGTAGAAAAAAGTTTATATCGGCCGTAGCTGAACTCCTAGAGGGGTCAAATATATGAGCTGGTCCTATTATTTTTTGCCCCTCAACATTTTTCCCAACACACCTACCCCTATCTACCACCCTTCTTTGGCTCCCCATACAATAAACACAAAAGCTGTCCAAAAAAGTTTATGTCGGCCGTAGCTGAACTCCTAGAGGGGTCAAATATATGAGCTGGTCCTATTATTTTTTGCCCCTCAACATTTTTCCCCAACACACCTACCCCTATCTACCACCCTTCTTTGGCTACCCATACAGAAAACACAAAAGCTGTCGAAAATATTTTATATCAGCCGTAGCTGAACTCCTAGAGGGGTCAAATATATGAATTGGTCCTATTATTTTTTAGCCTTCAACATTTCTTCCCAACACACCTATCCCCTATCTGCCACCCTTCTTTGGGTCCCAATACAAAAAACATTCGTTGTACGAACGAACGAATAAAAAAATATTCGCTAAATATTCAGGGTATGACCTATGATAGTTTTGTTATTTTTTATTGCTTTATTTACTACCTGCTGTTGTTAGTAAAGCATCGTGCTCTTATTCTCTTCATTTCTTATGTCTGATTAAAACAAAGAGAGTGTAAGATCAGGTATGAGCAAAGCAGAAAAGGGATAGAGGAAATCTTTTATTCTATATCAAGAGAATATATTCAGGGAGGCGAAAAAGCATACTCACGCAGGGCTCTATTACCAACTGTCTGGACGCTTCTTTCAGAGACACAAAGTTTGACAACTTATCTTGAACACATTGACGATGGCTGCAACGACATGCTGTGAAACTAGGAAAGATTCTATATTGATGCGTCTACAGATGCGGCAAAGTTGCAGCCGTCATTAATGTGCTGAAGCTATCATACGCATTCTTTACCGTCCTAACAGTACTGTCTCGTGTAAATCCGTGTTAACGTAGTGTAAGGAACATTTAAAAAATAAAAATATTTTTCGTTTCGTCACTGCGAAAATTTACCAAAATGAATTAAATTTCACGTTTTCACATGAAAAAAAAATATTACCAGCTTTGGTAAAATTTTCATATTCTGGCAATGCTGAGTGTAAGACGACCTCAGAAGGAACGAGAAATACACGCAGCTACTGAACGACTGAGACAGCAGCGCAATCGCGGCTTGCATTTTCAAGTTGAATCAAGCTAATCGTCTGTGTATTAGCCGTATACCGTAAACCGTATTGTGTAGTGCGAGTGGCAAAGTCAAATTTCCAGTCAATTGCCGATCACAAAATCATCATCAGAGCGAATTAGCTTCCTACTGAAAGTCATTTACGTCATTTTAATGCCCTCATTATTTATGAAATTGCTGTTCATATCGCTGGTCAAAATATCGAATCCCGTGACATCGTTCTGAAGTGTCGTAATGATGGCTAAGTGCAAAGTTCTTAACCCATATTCTGCCATGGAGAGGATGGATATCATTTTCAAGTTAGGATGATCATCGGCAGGTTAGTAGTTTTTTAGTAGATACAATACAGGGCTTCTGGCGCAAGTGGAGCGGTGGAGCAAGCCGATGACGTCACTCCGGTCCAGCGCCATCTAGTGGGGGCTTTTTTTTTGCTAAAAATGTGCAACGGTGTATGTCTTTGCTAAAAGCTATTAAAAATTGGCAAGTTTGGTGTATGTCTTTGCTAAAAGCTATTAAAAATTGGAAAGTTTGGTGTATGTCTTTGCTAAAATCTATTAAAAATCGGCACGTTTGGTGCATGTCTTTGCTAAAAGCTATTAAAATTGAGCAAGTTTGGTGTATGCCTTTGCAAAACTCTATTAAAAATCGGCAAGTTTGGCGTATGTCTTTGCTTTAAGCTTTTAAATTGGCAAGGTTGGTGTATGTCTTTGCTTTAAGCTTTTAAAATTGGCAAGTTTGATGTATGTCTTTGCTTTAAACTTTTAAAATTGGCAAGTTTGGGATATGTCTATGCTTTAAGCGTTGATCATAATTTTATACACTACATTATCGGTACTGGTAGTCAAGCGAGTTCTTATCAGTGTTTGCATGCTTTTTTTTCTTAACCCTCGAATACCTAATAGCAATGACTCAAATTCTGCTGGCTGACTTTTGCTGAAATGATATGACTTGCTTTATGAAAATATATATATTAATATGGGTTGAAGCAATTCAGGCACAGAGAAGGTTGAAGGGTTAAAGAAATGTTTATAAATTTATCATAATCGTGCTAAGTATAAGGTGCGTGTATTAGATTTGCATAAGTAGTTTAAGAATTGGATAACAACCATTTGAATCATAGGCGTTTATAAGTGGGATCCATCTGAGGTACAAGTCTCAATCCCCCGGTCAAGTCGTCCAGCAAAATCTCCGACTCTGACTTATATTTTATATAAATTCAAGAGTCTGTAAAGCTTCGAGATGCAGAAACTTCGAGAACATTTTAGAAGCCGACTTATGTCATTGTATGCCGAAGCGAATGGCATGAGAGAGAAAGGGAAAGAGAAAATTTGATAGTAAGAGAGAGAAAGGGAGATAGCAAATAGCGCGATCCTATACAAATAATACTTCAGAATCAACCTAACCTAAGCCAATGCCATAGGTATAGGGGAGGGGCACTCTTTACCTATATAGGTATATAGGCTACTCTATAGGTATAGACTATCAGTTTATAACGAATACGCATAATGTCAATAACAATCTCTTTAAGCGGAACCACTTCAACCCTTGTTGCAAAATATTTTCCTCCGGTTGAATTACCTACAAGATATGTTTGTGGACTTATAGACTTTGTATCAATTAATTCTATACCAAATGTACATGATCGCAATAATTTATTCCATATCGGACCACATACTATTACAATTCCAGTTGGTTCATATGAACTGAGAGACATTGCTTCTTTCTTAGAGTCAAGTATAAAATCCATTGATGATTCAATTTACTTAAAAATTGAGCGAAACAATAACACCCTAAAAACTGAAATTACTTCCTCCGAAGACATAGATTTTTCAAAACCAAACAGTGTAGGACAGTTGTTGGGATTCAGTAAAAGAAAGTTGATAGAAAATGAGCTACCGTACGAGGAATTTATCAATGTGGTTACTATAGAGCCATTACAAGATATAGAAAAAACAATATATATATATATATAGATCAGTCAGAGGAAGAATAGCTAAAAAACCATTGACAAGATATAATAGAGAATTTTTAAAATCATTCGGACTTAATCTTAGGAGAAGAGTCAAAAACAACTATTACTAAACTGCTAAACTGGTCTGTACTATTCAACAGCTAACTGCTAAAACTGATCTGTGCTGTTCAACAGCTAACTGCTAAACTGGTCTGTACCACTCAACAGCTAATGCTAAAACTGGTCTGTACAACTCAACAGCTAACTGCTAAACTGATCTGTACTGTTCTACAGCTACCGGCTAAAACTGATCGATAATTAGTCAATCAATCACAATATCGATAATCAATCAACCAATAATTCAATATGAATGAAATACTCAATGTACTTCGACAACCTATGTACTATGAGAGTATTATAAAAAGAGAGTATTATAGTTACTATCCATACCAAAAATCGTTTAACAATAACGATGAGATTCGAATACCTATTCAAAATCAGGATCTCTTTGTCTTACTAAGTAAGAGTATGATTTACATTATTGGCTTTATAGTAAAGCCGGAAGGAGGACATGATGTAGTAACAACAGGTGTGAAATTTAAAAACAACTTGGTATCTGTTCGATGAAATTCGATATGAAATTAATGGTTTTGAACTTGATCGTACACGTAATCTTGCAATTTCATCAACCATGAAAAATTTCGTATCATTGAATAAAGCTGAAAGTGGCGCATTAAGAAACGCGGGTTGGGTTCCTGGTGAAAATTTCACATCGGAAAAATCTCATTTTAGTTGTTGTGTGCCGTTGAAAATGTTCCTGGGTTTTGCTGAAGATTATAATAAAATAATATTAAATTCGAAGCATGAACTTATCCTTCAACGTTCTTCATATAATGATAGATCATATCTACAAATGGAACTGATCAGTTAAAGCTAACAATACTGGACATAGTTTGGAAAATGCCTCACATACAATTATCAGACTTTGCAAAATTGGAAATGTACAAGATAATTAAAAACGAGAATTTGCTTATACCAATGGCGTTTAGAAGTTGGGACTATCATATAAATCCTATACTACCAAAGGAAACAAAAGTTTTATGGAATGTAAAGCTTTCACCGCAAAATGAAAGACCACGATTTCTTATATTCGGTTTACAAAGAGAAAAAAGTAAACAGGAAGGAAATATATTTGATCATTGTAATATATCTAATTTAAAAGTATATATAAACTCTGAATCATATCCCTTTGATCATTTAAAAAGTCGCTGTGAAATGGGACAGTATGCTGTACTATATGATATGTATGCAAAATTTCAACATATCTATTATATGCGGGAACCTAAACCATTGCTAGATGTCGTTGGATTTAAGGCTATTGCACCACTTATTGTTGTTGATGTAACACACCAAAATGAAGCAGTTAAAGTTGGACATATTGATGTACGAATTGAATTTGAAACCGAAGCAAACAAACCGATTCCAGATAGAACCTCAGCCCACTGTTTAGTAATTCATGATCGAGTAATTGAATATTCACCTCTAACCAGCGAAATCAGAAAAAATTAATTAAATATAAGATCACTTTTTTCCATTAATAAAATTATACAATTTGTTTATATATATATATATATATAAATAATAATAATAATAGAAATAAAGAAAAATTTAAATAAATTTTTAAGTCTATACCTATAGAGTAGCCTATATACCTATATAGGTAAAGAGTGCCCCCCCTATACCTATGGCATTGGCTTAGGTTAGGTTGATTCTGAAGTATTATTTGCATAGGATCGCGCTATTTGCTATCTCCCTTTCTCTCTCTTACTATCAAATTCTCTCTTTCCCTTTCTCTCTCACGCCATTCGCTTCGGCATACAATGACATAAATCGGCTTCTAAAATGTTCTCGAAGTTTCTGCATCCTGTAGCTTTACAGACTCTTGAATTTATATAAAATATAAGCCAGAGGCGGAGATTTTGTTGGACGCCTTGACCGGGGGATTGAGACTTGTACCTCAAATGGATCCCACTTATATACGCCTATGTTTCAAATAGTTGTTATTCAATTCTTAAACTACTTATGCAAATCTAATACGCAAACCTAATACTTAGCACCATTATGATCAATTTATAAACAATTCTTTAACCCTTCAACCTTCGCCGTGCCTAAATTGCTTCAACCCATATTAATATATATATTTTCATAAAGCAAGTCATATCATTTCAGCTAAAGTCAACCATCACAATTTGAGTCATTGCTATTAGGTATTCGAGAGTTAAGAAAAAACATGCAAGCACTGATAAGAACTCGCTTGACTACCACTACCGATAATGTAGTGTATCAAATTATGATCAACGCTTAAAGCAAAGACATACACCAACCTTGCCAATTTAAAAGCTTAAAGCAGAGACATATACCAAACTTGCGAATTTTAAAATTTTTAAAGCAAAGACATACACCAAACTTGTCAATTTAAAAGTTTAAAGCAAAGACATACACCAAACTTGCTTATTTAAAAGCTTAAAGCAAAGGCATACACCAACCTTGCCAATTTTAAAAGCTTAAAGCAAAGACATACACCAACCTTGCCAATTTTTAATAGCTTAAAGCAAAGACATACACCAAACTTGCCGATTTTTAATAGATTTTAGCAAAGACATATACCAAACTTTCCAATTTTTAATAGCTTTTAGCAAAGACATACACCAAACTTGCCAATTTGCACATTTTTGGCAAAAAAAAAGCCCCACTAGATGGCGCTGGACCGGAGTGACGTCATCGGCTTGCTCCAACGCTCCACCTGCGCCAGAAGCCCTGTATTGTATCTACTGTTTGTTATTCAAATATTTTTCAATTTTCAGAAGAAACAAACAAGGTCAGCTCAATGAACTTCTACGTAAAACGTTTAATGATAGGGCAGGATGTTCACATTTGCTGCGTACTCGTCAATGTTTTTTCTATTACTCGCTTGGACGATTTTATACTATGCATCCGAAAACACAAGCGTTTGGTTCATGATACAATAATTACAAGGTAGGAGTGACAGTTCTTTTGTCGACCGCAATATGTCAAAAATAGCAATGAAGAGAAAGAATGTAGAACAGAAAAAAAACTATAATAGAATCTGTTCCCGTACTTCTTGGTCTATAAATGGTAAAACAGTCAAAAGCGAGACACACTGCTCCTAATGATCGATAGGTTTCATGAAAATGACAACAAAAACTAAAAATGAGGCTTGACTCGTGTGAAGATGAAATCAATCAGTTGAAAGTACTAAGTTTTGACTTTGAGGGCGAATTTCTCAGAATCAGTACTTTCAACTGATTGATTTCATCTTCACACGAGCACAGCTCGGGAACGAGTAAGCCTATAATGTTGGTTGATATATTGTTAAAAAGGTGATTTTATTACCTTTCCAATGAGTTCTTTAAATACGTATTATGTGTGTTTGTTTTTCTGCTAGAAACAATAGCATGAATCAACATCGTGAAATACTTCTTAACCCCTTAGCTCCCAAACAGGAGCAGCGCCGACTTAAATTTCAACATATTATTGATCGTAAGAAAATTACAAATCAAGCCTCATTTTTAGTTTTTGTTGTCATTTTCATGAAACCTATCGATCCTTTAGGAGCAGTGTGGAGAGAGTAAGAAAAATCTCTCAAAAATATAGCAAAACAAAAAGTCAAACTGTCAATTACAGTCATTGCTGGCTTGATGTGAAGCATCGGCAGCGCAGATGGCATGCTAAAGATTTTTAACAATATTAAAATTTTTTCTCAAATTAAAATTTATATTTAGTTTTAAAACGTGCAACTTTTATAGGTGGGGAAATTTTTTACTCTTTCGATTGCACCTATTTTACTATTTTTTCGAGTACTAGAACGTTTTTCGGGTCTTAGTTTCTAATTTATGTTCTAATAACAATAAAGAAAAAGAATTCAATAAAAGCCGTATAGTTTTTCCAGTATTAACCCGAAACCGTTCTGTGTGTGAATTTGTCACAATTTAGATGTTTATTTTGAAACAGCACTCTTAATTTTAAGGTGAGTCAAAAACAGAAAAGTTACAAAATAGTCCCATATGCTAGTGTCAGTTTGACAGCATATGATGATTAAAATTGATACGCGTCAATTACAAATAATTTGTTTACATTTTACTTTCCATGTGTCTGTATGCTTGTGAGTTTCATTAAACTCATTGCATATAAAAATCGAATAAAAAATAAATGAAAATCGCATCGAAATTGTTAATAACTAGAAAGGAATGGAGCTTCGGCAGGGTACCGAAGCTAAAATACCACCCGCGCCGTTTTGAAGTATATTCGAAGTCTTTAGCCATCCATAAAATCTGCAAAAATATTTGTGTCATATGTTACGCTTAATTTATTTTTACCCTTAGCGGCCACATAGAGTAATTTGTAGACTGCCCATTATGGTAAAGAATATACCTATGTGCAAACTTTGGTTGGTATGTGCAAATTCATAGCAACGATGTAAAACAGTTTCATTTAAAACTGAAGTGCCACGTCTTCCACTCAACTCTGCTCAATATTCTAGACTACTAAATGCTCAATATTCCAAAAAATATATGTGAAAAATTTGGATGAAGTCGGACAAAGGCTATAGAAGAAGTTCGATTAAAATTAAAGTGGAACGCCCCTGTCTAATTCCGCCCAATTTTTTCGACTAATCACTGCTATTATTCCAAAGAATTTATTTGCAAAATTTGGTTGAAGTTAGAAAAATAGGTGTAGACCAGACCGATTTTATAAGCTACGAATTGCTCCTTATGCCAAATAATATATTTACAAAATTTGGTTAAAATCGGCCAAATAGAATTAAATTAATACGCCGCTTGTCCAATACCACCAACTTTTGTAGACTTAAAACTTTTCATTATACTAAATAACATAAGTGTGAAACTTGGTTGAAATCGGCGAAACGGTGTAGACGGAGCTAGTTTAAAAATAAAGCTCCACGCCCCCTGTCTAGTACCATCAAATTTTATAAACTTAAGACTACTCAAGTTACCAAGGATTATGTATGCAAAATGAGGTTAAGGTCAGACACACGGTGTTACAGAAGTTCGATTAAAAGTAGAATGCCACACCCACTTTTCTAGTCTAAGGACTCGACATTATACCGAAGAATGTATGTATGGGTTGGATAAACGATATGGGTGGAATTTGGGTATTTATGACAGTTTTTCTATTTTTATGACGTTACTTTGAATGCAGGGTAGGCGTGGTTTCATCCGATTTTGCTGAATATCATAGAGATGGTACATATTATATATCAAAGCTTATGTGCAAAATTTCAAGATATTTCTGTAATTTTTGTGGATTTTGAAGAGATTTTACGTTTGAAACACGGCGTGGTTTTCGTCCGATTTTGCCAAATATCATAGTGATGTGGTCTATATTATATATCAAAGCCTATGTTGAAAATACACATAGACACATACAATACACTACGATAGCATAAAGAATTAACACAAAAATTCTGTGCCGTTTGGCAGAAAAACATATGGTACTGTTTATAACGTTTGCGTAGTAAGTACTCAATAAAACCAGCAGTTGAAACAATGACGCAGAATGAGCAGAGACAATAATAATATTTTAGAATGCGATTGAACAATAGATTTACTGTAAATAATTTACTGTAAATGTAACAGTGAGTGTGATTGATGACTCTCCAACTCATAAACTACACCTTCGTCTAGTTATCCCCTTAGGAGATAACAAATATTAAAATTATCCGCACTAGTGCATAAATTGTATTTAAATATTTGCGTTATATTTGTTAAAATATTTCCTTACAACACATTTTTTGCCTTTTTAAATTTGCGTTGGCAAAATTTGATTTAATTTAGCCAAAATTGCTGTTATTACATATTAAAACCCAAATTTTTCAATTTATTTGTGGTATACTGGTTAAGGTGCTTGCCTTGTAAGCGAGAAAGCTCAGGTTCGAGTCCGTAGCTGGCGCATTGTTTTTCGTTTTTTTGTTTTGTTTTAAATATTTTCTGTTATTAGTTATTGCTTATTATACACGAAATTTTCAAATTAATTTTTGGCGGTCGTGCCGTACTGGTTAAGGTGCTTGACTTGTAAGCAAAGCAGCCAAAGTTCAAGTTCATGGCTGCTGACACTTTTAAATCCAAATACGATCACATTTTTAATCAGGGATGGAAAATAACGATTATTTTTTTATTTTTAGATCTAAAGATCATGAATAAAAAATTATTTTTTTAATAATTTTTAAGTTATGTGTTTATATAACTCCAATAATTTTTCAATTATTAAAGGTTATATTTTATCGAGCTCAAGGTCAATGTTGCTTTCCGAAGAAAACAACTGAAGGAACAACAACTAACAACAACAATACCCTATTTAGAGTATCAATCACATAGACTAGACAGCTGTTTCGTTGGCCGCTATACCAACTCATCAGTAGCCTTTTATCGTGATTCTTGCTGTGATCCACTAAGCTCTTAATTTTCTACAACGCAGTATTTTCTTCAAAACAATATCGAAAAATTGGAATGGCCTCCTAAATCTCAGGATTTCAATCCTGATGAGCATCTATGGACGATTTTAGATGATCAAATTTCATTTGACTCACGAAAAAATATTAAATCTTTTTGGGATAATATGCAGCAAGGATGGGAGGCAATACCCAAAGATACTTTGAGAAACTTGGTCGCCAGTATGCCAAAAAGGTTATCAGCGGTAATAGCAAACAAAGGAGGACATACAAATTACTAATTATTACTTACTTTGTACTGTTTTGCTAACTTTTTGATTAAAAATGTATTTTTGCACTTTATTTTGTCCAATATTATTTGATAGCAACTGCATATTTTTATAAGTTTATATTTCATGAAATAATTTAAAAACTGAAATAAACTTTTTAATTTTTTTATAACTTATCTCGATATATTAATATTAAAACAGTTTGTACCTTATTAAAAACTAAAAAATCAAGTTACTTTAACTGCATTGAATTTTTTTTATTTCTTTGCACTTTATTTTGTACTATGGTGTGCATTAGAGTGGTCCGTAGTTGTATGGAGCAAACATTTTTTTTCTGATCTTTAATTAAGCACTGGGATTTTGTTCCCTAACATGACAGAGGTAAGCCGTGAAATTTTCAGGATAAAATATTGATATTAAAACGTGCGACCTCTATATAGAAAATGTAATTTATATTGGGAAATAGTGCTGTTTCCCGGAAATAATCGCAATTTCATTTTTATAAGCTCAAATTTAATTTATTTAATTTAATTTTTCTTTAAATACATCTTTCAAACTTGAAAAACATGAAAAAGAAATTTTTAAAAAAATCTAATTTTTTTCGCTTTGTATTAAAAAAAAAATCACAAAAATACAAATTTTAAAAAATTCAGTGAAATGTCACAGAAATATTGTTTTAAAACTACACTTAATAAAGAAACAAAAAATAGCTTGATTACATAGAACGACAAAATGGGACGAAGTTGAAATACCTGGAAGATAATACTATTTTTCTGGTAGGTCTTGTCGAGTTAAAGAATGTTCTATACTTTAAATTAGCCGGACACCCCCAAAATCTGGACTTATGGTAAAAAAATCTGATTTTGCCTACCTTTGCCCACTTATTGGCCTATAACTTACATGAATCTCAATTTTAAAAATTTAACCGGTTCTTTAAAGCCCATACTTCAACCTTTCTAATAATATGTTATACTGTTTGGGATAACTTAAGAAAGCTGTGTGTATTTACTCTGAAATACAACTTTTTTTTAATTTTTCGACTTTTTTCAACTTTGACGATTTTTCTATACACTAAATTATATATGCAGTTAGCTGCAACGCGAGCCGTGCGAGAAAACTACCGTGAAAAGAGGAAGAAAGAGAGGCGCCTTTTCAGACGCAAGAAAGAGAGCAGGAAAAGCGTGAGCGTGAGGAACTAGAGGTATACCAGGGCAAGAAGGATGCACGAAAATTCTATCAACAGGTTAAGCGTCTAACCCAAGGTTTCAAGCCCGGAGCATCCACTTGTAGAGACAAAAATGGAGATCTGAATACGGATACACAGTGTGTGCTGAGATTGTGGAGACGGCACTTTTCCAATTTACTTACTGGCGACGATTCCACCAATGCCGCCCATGGAGACCGCAGTTCCGAGCCACCAATCAACTATGACGGAGTGGAAGTACCACCACCTAGCCATGAAGAGGTTCGAGTTGCTATCCAACGACTCAAAAACAATAAAGCAGCGGGTGCTGACGGCCTGTCAGCTGAATTGTTTAAAACCGGCGGCGATGAATTGATAAGGCGCATGCATCAGCTCATCAGCAAAATATGGCTATCAGAAAGCATACCTGATGATTGGAACCTCAGCGTACTGTGCCCTATACTTAAGAAAGGAGACCCAACAATCTGCGCAAGTTATAGAGGAATCAGTCTTATTTTAATCGCATATAAGGTTATCTCAAGCGTACTGTGTGAAAGATAAAAGCCGATTACAAAAACACTGGTTGGACCTAATCAGTGTGGCTTTCGACCTGGTAAGTCCACCATAGACCAGGTTTTCACGCTACGACAAATCCTGGAGAAAACCCACGAAAATCAAATTGACACACACCACCTCTTTGTCTATTTTAAAGCTGCGTTCGATAACCCGAGAAGGTATTGCCTATACGCAACAATGTCTGAGTTCGGTATACCTGCAAAGTTGATTAGACTTTGCAGAATGACGTTGAGCAGCTCCGTCAAGGTAGGAAATGACCTCTCCGAAACCTTCAATACCGAAAGAGGTTTCAGGCAAGGCGATCCACTGTCTTGCGATCTATTCATCATCATCATCATGGAGGTGAAGCCGGTGTGCATAGTAATGGCACCATTATCTATAAAGGTGTCCAGCTCCTTGCGTACGCTGATGATATTGGTATTGTCGGCAGAACCAAGAGAGATGTTACTGCTGCTTTCGCCGCTATCGAAAAGGATGCAGCTAAAGTGGGTTTGACGATAAATGAGGGTAAAACAAAGTATATGCTGTCTACAAACAAGGGAGCGCGGCGTTTAGACTCCAACATTCATCCGGCAGCTATAACTTTGAAGTAGTCGAGGAGTAATTTTACCTTGGCACCGCCATTAATACCAACAACGAAATCAGCCTGGAGATAAAGCGCAGAACAATAATTGCTAATAGGTGCTACTACGGGCTCAGTAAGCAACTAAGTCCCAGAGCCCTCTCTCAATCGACAAAACTAACACTCTACAAGACGCTCGTTCTACCTGTGCTGCTTTATGGCGCTGAGGCATGGGTAGTTTCGCAAACTGACGCAGCCGCTCTGGGGGTGTTCGAGGGAAAAGTTCTTCGCAAAATCTTCGGTCCTGTTCGAGTCGGCGATGACTATCGCATCCGAATGAACCATGAGGTGTATGAGCTCTACGAAGACATTGACGTAGTTCGGCGTATAACTGTGCAGCGACTACGCTGGCTGGGTCATGTCCATCGTATGGACGATGAAGCTCCACCGAAAAAAGTGCTCGAGGCGAGGGTCGTTGATCAACGACGACGAGTGAGACCATGCCTCCGTTGGATGGACCAGGCTGAGGAAGCCCTAACCGCACTTGGTGTATCCGATTGGAGAAGACGCGCGCAAAGCAGAGGCGCCTGGCGAGAGCTGATAGTTGCTGTGTTTTTTACCAAGCGAGTAGTCAAAAAACGACTGCTAAGTTGCTTAAGAATGTTTCTTACAACTTGGAAGCATTGTCTGATTTGTCAAAAATGTAAACAAAAAATATAAACAAAACAAATCCGAAGTCACAGTTGCCACCCTCATAGAAAAAGTACACAATAATTGAGAAATGACTTGGAAGCACTTTTTTTCGTTTGCTCGCTTAACTTTAAGCCACTATTAGTTTCCTGTGTTATTTAAGCGAGTATTTCTATGATAAGCGGGCGTTTTTTTACAGCTCGCTTGGTAAAAAACACAGCCGAAACCCGGACACGGGTTGTTACGGCCACCTAAGTTAGTATGTAAGTAAGTAAATTATATAGAGACTATACTAGTACAGTATAGATTCATAAATGATATTTATTAGTGAATGAAACAAAGTTTAGTTTTTAAACATAGGTCAGTAATCAACTACAACAACAGTAGTCAACTTTTCATATATATAGATTTTTAAAAATGCCACTGACTCAACTTATTGAACTTTTCATGAAGATTTTTTAAATGCCAGTAGAATGTTTTTGTGTATTTTTTGATTCTCTCTTTCGTTCAGCTTCTACTAAATTTTGACAGACCAAACAAAATTCTTACAGCAGCGGTCGTCAAACTTTTTCCTCTCCAGAGCCTAATTTGTTGTCAAAAAAAAAAAATGTAAATACAGATTTGATCAAATACAGTTTTTTACATTAACATTGTATTTTTTATATATATACATTTCTGCAACTTACTACAATCAATATGATAAATATGATCCGTAGGTTGGAAACCACTGTTATACCAAACCAATGTTAGGATCACAACAATATGAAATGAGAGTATAATTTAGGTAAAGATAGTTTTTTTTTGTTTAATTTGACGTTTTGTTTATTACTTTTTCTTAAACTGTTTTCATTGAGCATCGGATATATGAAATAGTTCGTTAAAAAATAAAATGTAAATGACAGTGCTTTTCCTTATCTTAAAGGTGTGTTCCCCAGTCTAAGTGAAGCACAAATAAAAGGAGGTAGGAATGCATTTTTTTCATATCTATTATTTTTTATTCTATTTATCTTTATGATCTTAATATATTTTCATTGGACCTCAAATCCGGAAAGTCATGAGAGATACGAATTTTGTAAGGAAGTTAAATTCCGTGGAACAACATGCGTGGAATAGTTTTGTTTCGTTGTGCACTAATTTCCTCGGAAACCATAGAAGCGACAACTATGTCGCAATTGTGACTAAATTTTTTTGTGCATATGGTGCAATTGGATGCAACATGCCCATTAAAATTCATTTTCTCCATTCGCATTTGGACTTCTATCCATAGAACTTAGGCCAGTTTAGCGATGAGCAAGGAGAACATTTTCTCCAAGAAATGGCAACAATAGAAAAATATTTTTTAAGAAAAAATAAAACTAAAATTATTTCGGAGTATTGCTGGTCACTACAACGCGAAAATAATGATGCCGACTTAAAAAAATAAAACGTTCAAGGAAACATTTTAGAGCTGTCATGCCGAAAATGTATTTTTTGAAAAAATCTATTTTCATGAAAAGTTGAATAACTTTGTCAATTACTGACGAATTTTAAAAAAATAAGAATAAAATACTGACCCATTTTAAAATAAATTGCGTTAAGATAACTAATAATTGCATTTTATGAATTCATACAGGACTAGTGTGGTCTCTATATAATTTAGTGTCTACAAAAATCGTCAAAATTGAAAAAAGCAAATAAAATTTGAAAAAAATGTATTTGCAGAGTAAATACACACATCTTTCTCAAGTTGTCGCAAACAGTATGTATATTGTTAAAAAGGATCAAATATCATCTTTCAAGGTCCGATTAAATTTTTAAAATCGGTTGACAACCAGGTAAGTTATAGGCCAATAAGTGAGCAAAGGTAGGCAAAATCGGTTTTTTTACCGTAAGTCCACATTTTGGGGGTGTCCGGCAAATTTCAAGTATAGAACATTCTTTTACTCGAGAAGACCTACCAGAAAAATAGTATTATATCCCAGGTATTTTGGACTGTCGCACAGTTATGTTTAATAATTTGGACGTTAAAAATTTTTTGCCAGAAGTATGCGTTTTTGGAAATTTATTAGAGGCATATCTTACATTACTAAAAGAATTCCATACTTTACTACTACTAGAAACTAATTCTAAATTAATTTCTTCTTTCAAAAATTGTTTTATACAATGTTCACACTAAGGCCGAAAAGCCGCTTTTCGGGCAATAATGGCTTTTCAGCTGAAAAGTTACATTAGGGTAATTCACGATCTTGTTGCAAATGCAAAATGAGCTGCTTTTACAAAAACAAAACTCATTGATATGCATTTGCAATATGCTGTGTTCACAAAAATCTTCTTTTGCAAAAACGTATTTGCAACAACATCGTGAAGTGCCCTATTATATTAAGTTTTTCGCCATAGAAGAACTGTCAAATAAAAAGCTGCCATTTGTTTGCTTTTCAGCGAAAAACTCTGAAAAGTAAAAAAACAACCCTGGTTCTGAAGTCTGTTCGTTGAAGTAAAGTCGGAATCTATTACAAAACTCCAAGTTGTCACTGCTATTTGACATTTCATCTGTCTTTTTATTTATTTACAATCTGCAATCCAATTGGAATGTTCTTTTTTGGACAAAAAGAATATAAGGACACAATGTGGAAGGAGAAAACCGAGGAGTTTCGTGGTGCAAGGAAGAACAGCCATATATATGTAGAAATGACCAGCGACATGCAGCGACATGGGCCTTTGTTAAGTGCAGCAGAAGCCAAGGCAAAAATCAATAATCTTACGATTGAATACAGGTGAGAATAATATTTTAAGTATTTCATAAAGTTAATAGTATACTAAATGTCTCATTGCATGTCATTACTTTTATAGGAAAGAAAAAGGCACGACAGGATGCAGCCCTTCTGAATGGCCGCTCTTTAAAAGAGTGCATTCAAATCTTGGCCAGGCTAAAAGCGTAAATTATGTTCCATTGACGTCGGATAGCATTTTATATATATGTATATAATTTTTATTAATTTTAATTTTGGATATAAAACAGATTATGAACTAAACGTCGATGTCATCGATGCAACATCTTTGTCAGTGCCATCGTCACCCGCTGTTTCGCCTGCTGTTTTGCCCGATTTTGAAGTCACAGAGGATGTTCAAGAAGCAGGGCCATTATCTGGTGCATTGTCTTCTTCGCCTATAGATGCCGCAAAGGCAAAAAATTTAATTTTAATGATTTGGTGGCAAGATTCGAAAAGGTGCAAGAGAAGATTGTCGCAAATTTGGTGGCTACTCAAGAGAGCGATAAGTAGCTTTTCGCTTTGGAGCGTGAGAAGGTGATGCTGCTATGTCAGTAAGTAAATGATGCTGCTGAAGTTAACGATGGGGTTTTAAATATGCTCCCCGAAATTGGGAATTTTTTAAAAAAAAATAAAAAAAAATAATAAAAAACAATAATAATAACAATAAATACTTTACCATATCAGCTTGCATGTAAAAAAAATTTTGTGTATTGACTTATTATTTTTGTTGCAATCTTTTCGCAATGCTGACGCGGTTGGACAACTGGAGAAGGGAAGGGAAGGGTTTCACAGAAGTATGAATGTATAATCTGTATATACACATAGCCCATAAAGTCTGCGTTCACCTTACATATTTTTTTTAAGTGATGGAAAAACACCAGCAAATATTAAATTCAAATAAATTTTTATTCGTGCATTTCTTCCTTACATTCTTAAGTTTAAAAAGCAAAAACAAAAATTTATATTTTCCTCTTCATGTTCGTGATAAAGGGATCACAGTGTGACAACAAGTAAATATTGCAACCACAAAGTCTGCATTCGGTTTGCTTCTTTGGATAATACCGTTACTTTTTACGAAGTTGTTTCTTCATTTTGCTTATTTTCCATTTGTTGTCATTATAATTGATCGTTTAAAGAGCTCGGTGGCACAATTTGCTTACAAGTATAAATAATTATTAAAAATGGAAGCCAAAGGAAAAGAAATTAGTGTGTCGGAGAGAAAAATAATTATTAAATTGTGGAAAGCTGGAAAAAGCTTCCGAAAAATTGGCCAAACTATTGGAAGAACATATTCCTCCGTTCAGTGCGTAATAAACAATTTCAAAAATACCGGAATTTTAACATCTAAGCCGCGGTCTGGGCGTCCGAAAATATTATCAGTCCGGGAACAACGCAAAATTTTAAATATGGCAAAAGTTAACCCTCGAATTACATCAACAAAAATTGTAGAAAATATTTATGAAATGTTCAAAAAAAGAATTTGTGCCGAAACTGCTAGTAAAATTTTACATATGTAAATCGGGATATCATGGTAGAGTCGCTCGAAGAAAACCATTCATTTCACTTGTGAACAGACGAAAGCGCATTGAGTTTGCTAATAACTATATTAATAAGCCTCCGGAATTCTGGAAACAAGTAATATTCTCGGATGAAAGCAAATTTTGTATTTTCGGTATAAAAGGTCGTCCAATAGTGTGGCGCAAGTCAGGAACTGCGCTGGAGAAACAAAATCTTGTCGGAACAGTCAAACACGGTGGTGGTGGAGTTATGGTGTGGGGTTGCATGGCGGCTAGTGGTGTTGGTGAGCTGGTGTTTATTGAATCGACGATGGATAGATGGGGTTATCTTAACATTTTAAAAAATAATTTGAAGCAAAGTGCAGAGAAACTGGGCTTATCTACGACGTTTTGGTTCCAACAGGATAACGATCCAAAACATACTGCGGAGATCGTTAGACTTTGGCTCTTATACAATACCCCAAAACAGCTCAAAACGCCGCCCCAATCACCCGATCTCAATCCCATTGAGCATATTTGGGATTTATTAGAGAAAAAAATTCATCAGCATGTAATAACAAGTAAAGAGGCTTTGCGAAGTGTTATGCAGTCAGAATGGGCAAAGATTACGGCTGAGGAAACTGAGAAGTTGGTAAATTCAAACAGACTGAGTGAAGTTTTAAAACAACGTGGCTATCCTACAAAATATTAAATTTTATTTTTCCATATTGCTTCCAATGAATTTATAACTTATTTTTTAACTGAACGCAGACTTTGTGGTGGCTATATATTTTAGTTGCTTTACTTAGATACCGTTATCAGAAAAATTAAGAGGATAATTTTTGATTTTTGTTTTGCTTTCTAAACTTAAGAATGTAAAGAAGAAATACACATATAAAAGTTAATTTGAATTTAATATTTACTGGTGTTTTTACTTCATTTAAAAAAAGTAAGTCAGGTGAACGCAGACTTTATGGGCTATGTGTAAATAAGCGAAGGTAAAACAGTTCAGTACCATTTTCTCCAGTGTTCTCAAAAAGTGTTGTTTTCATTTAAAAATGATGCAAGGCACAGCATGATTTTATAATTTTCGGGGCATTTTCCACTTTATTGTCTATGCCCTTTCCAATACGCCGGAAACGTGCCTTTAAATGTCCAAAGGCATTTTGAAAGACCCGCCGACATTTGGGTAAAGCGTAGTTAAAAGATTTTTGCTGACGATCCTTTTCCATGCTAAATGGTTGAAATTTGTGGAAAACCTGAATTCTGAATCTCCTAATATATGCACAGGTACCTCAACAGAGTTAATTGTTTTATTCATTTCTCGTAATACATTACAACGCAGAAATTCTTGTTTCAAATTTGAAGATTCAAAAATGGTAGAATCATTGCACTTCCCTGGTGCAACAAACATTAATGTACATGAAACGGTATCTGTTAAACTGAATTTTTTCATATGCAACATTTTTATGTGAACTAATTAGCCTACCTTGCATCCACCAATGCTAGTAAAATTGTAGAATACCAGCTTTTGTTATTGTAATAGTTTCAGTTGATCTCGTCTACTTGTCGGTATCGGTGTTGTTTTTTTAGTGTGTGTTGTAATAGTAATTATATAGTGGAAAATTTAAAATTTTTTTTAATCGTTTGTATTAAAAACTATTAATAATTGTATTTATGTGTTTTTAAAAGAAAAAAAAATTAATTTGGTTTTGTTTTAGTGATTACATAATGTATGTTATTAATATAGAACAGTTTTTGTTGGACTTCACACAATCTAGTGTTTGTATGCCTAATTTTTTCTATTCCTCTTTGTGCGGTGTTTGTTTATCTGTTGTGCAGTGAGAGTCTCTAGTGTTGTTATTGTGCTTAACACTTTGTGTACGCTGCATTTAACTGTGCCAACCCTGAAAGCACATTTTACATTTAAAAACGCTCACAAAATAATTTAAATTTTTTTTCCAATGGATTATTTTTCCATTGATAATATTGCTGCTTGTTCTCTGAACGAGCAATGCAAAAGCCAGAATATTCTGTACCCTATGTTCAGCTGCTCTGGCCCATGTGAGCGAATGTTCCATGCTTCTTGTGCTGGTATTTCTAAATCGTGCCTTGACGATTTAATGTCAGTCCGATCTGGTCTTCGCTGGTATTGTGCTTCGTGCAGGGCCCTTTCCCCGGATGAACTCTATTCTAAAATAAAGCTTTTTGGGGAAAGCCTTAACTTATTAAATAATAACTTCAGAGAAATTGTTTCACTTTTTAGCGAAGTTAGTGCCGCACCCACTACCAGCGTTTCTGATGAAATTTCTGTTCAGGATAACATTTCGGATCCTTCGTCCATGACTGCATCTTCCGGAATGTTGTCAGTTCCATCAGAAAAAGACCTTAAAAGCTCTAAAAGACAGAGGAAAAACAAAAATAAGCGTCGGAAGGCGTCCTCCAGACCTTCCAAGGCAGAGCAGCCCCCAGCAATGCCATCAGAAAATAATAATACGGTGATTTCTTATACACCATCTTCTATTCCTCCATTAACTAGTAGCCCAAATACGATTTTAACTACGCCTAACAGTCATTTGACTTTAAGAGCAGTTTCGAGGACCAGAAATGTTTTCATTTCACGTCTTCAGCCCGACACATCAATAGAAAATATATTGACGTTTGTCAGGCAATCCAAGTTAGTGAACTCAAATGCATTCTGTTCATGCAAAAAAATTGGTAATAAGCCTTCCCATGCTTCTTTTATTCTAACAGTTGCAGCCGAAGATTTTACAACTGTTCTTAAATCTAATTTGTGGGCCGATAATATTCTTGTTACTGAGTTCAAGCCAAAAAATAAGTCTAAAAGGGTGACTCAAGCCGCCCGTCAGACTCAAAAAAACTAAATAGGCTGTCCCTTTACTATCAAAATGTAAGGGGACTACGTTCTAAGACGCAGAGCTTATTTCTATCAACTGAAAATTGCTCTGAGGATATTATCGCGTTAACAGAAACGTGGTTGAACGGAAGCATTACTGATTTGGAATTGTTTGACAATAGTTTTCAAGTTTTTAGAAAAGACAGATACATTGACAATATTTCTTCTGTCGGTGGTGGTGTCCTTTTGGCTGTAAGGAACTGCTTTGTCAGTTTTATTGTTGACATTCCCTGCTCTTCTAATATTGAACTAATTTGCGTTAAAGTTATACATTGTAGCTCTAATGTATATGTTATTAATGCATATGTTCCTCCTAAGAGTAGTGTAGAGGTCTATGCAAGCCTTGCGGAGTGCATAGATTACATAATTGATTTACTTGACGTTAATGACGACATTTTATTATTGGGCGATTTTAATCTACCTGATTTAAAATGGCATTCTTCTGACGATGATACGTACTATTGTGCATCTAATTCGAAGACCCGCCAAGAACATATATTTGTTGATAATATTTGTTCAGACTTACAACAAGTGAGTTGTATTTATAATAGTCTTGAAAGACTTCTTGGCCTGGTCTTAACTACAGACAGTAACAATGTTGTTGTTAAGAGGGCCTTTCATGCTCTAACTACTGTTGATGAATATCATCCACCATTGAGTATTTGGTACAAATCCGACAGAGCAAATATAGTAAATTCTAATTCAGCAGATAAGCTTTATGAACTCAATTTTAAAAAAGCTGACTTTTTAAAGTTGAATCAGTTGCTTCATGGTAAACTTAATGCAATTTTAGAATATATAAAAGGAAATTGCCTTGATGACTCCATACATTTTTTTTATATGGAACTCTTTGCTGTGTTTTCTCAGTCCGTACCTTATAGTCTCAAATTTGCGAGGAATTCTGCGTACCCGTGGTACACAAAGGATTTAAAGACTCTTCGCAACAACAGGAATAGGGCATGGAAGAAATACGTCTGTAGCTTAGGCTCAAACGACCTAGAAACTTACAAACGTTTGTTTCTAGAATTTGAAAATCGCTCAGCTACATTATATCACGAATATTTAAATAATGTTAAGCTGAGAATATTGACAGATCCAAAGAAATTTTGGGGATTTGTAAACATAAAGAAGAAATCTGATGGATTTCCTTCTTCATTTAGAACTCCTGAGGGATTTACTGACAAGCCCGTCAAAATTAGTGGCCTATTCGCCAATCTTTTTAAAGAATCATTCTGTTCAGATTCTTTTAATCCTGATGGAGAGTACTTCGAATATATGAATTCCGAACCCACAGTATCTTTGGAACATATATCCTACACTCCAGAGGATATTTTAATGTATATTAGATCGATCGATGAGGACTTTGGTGCTGGACCTGACGGTGTTCCTGCCGCAGTGTTAACACAATGCGGTTCCGTTTTGAGTCAACCACTTTCTTTATTATTCAATAAATCTATTAACGAAAGTTATTTTCCACTTTTTTGGAAAAAATCATTTATAAGTCCTATTTTTAAAAAGGGTTACAGGAACGATGTCAGTAACTATAGGCCTATCGCTAAGCTCTCATCGATTCCAAAACTTTTTGAGCGGATGGTGTATGATCGGGTGAAAATTCACTGTGGGGAAGTCATAACAACTCGTCAGCATGGTTTTGTGAATGGCAGATCCACTGTGTCTAATCTTCTCGATTTTACAACATTCTGCTTAAATTCTATTGATTCTGGTAACCAGGTCGATTGTGTTTACACTGACTTTAGTAAGGCATTTGATAAGCTACCACACGATCTAATCTTATTTAAACTTGAGTTAATGGGATTTCCACAATATTTTGTGAACTGGATTAAATCGTATTTGGTGGAGCGATCTTATCAAATACGTTTCCGAGGCGCATTGTCTTCTGAATTTATTGCTGGATCAGGTGTTCCTCAGGGTAGTCACCTTGGTCCTCTTCTGTTTATTTTAGCTATCAATGATGTAACTCATGTCATTGAGCACTCTCATCTGCTTATTTATGCCGATGATATGAAAATATACAGAACGATTAATTCTAGAGTTAATTCAGATCTACTCCAGTCTGATCTAAAATCCTTTGAAGTTTGGTGTTCTAAAAATAATATGTTTTTAAATCCAGATAAATGCCAAACTATGACCTTTTCGCGAAAAAGAAATAATTTTATTTTTGATTATAAGATTAAAGACTCTGCCTTGAGTTGTGTAGACACCATCAAAGACCTAGGTATATGCATGGATTCTAAGCTGTCGTTTAACATTCATATTGATAATATTTGTCAATGCTTGGTTTTGTAAAACGCTGGGCAAAAGAATTTACAACTTTATGATTACAACTACAACGTTGTATTATGCAATCGTGCATCCTCACTTAGAGTATGCAAGTCAAGTTTGGTCCCCAAGTTACAATGTGCATGTTGATCGAATAGAAAGAATCCAAAAACGTTTAAAACTATTAAAAATGCAGTCTTTAGGTGATCGAAGGAAATCGGCAGATATCGTATATTTACACGAGCTCATAACAGGTGTATTCGATTCTCCAGAACTTCTTTCTCGCATAAATTTTAACACTAACCGTAGAAGCAGTAGAAACGCTAACAACTTAATTTATTTGCCATTTAGTAGAACAAATTATATGGCTACTGCTCCTTTAAGTCGCATGAGTTCCTTTGTTAACAATTGTAGCGTTTTTGATGTTAATTTGTCAAAAGGTCAACTCAAAAGTAGATTAAAATTAGTTGTGTAATTTGATCTATGTATACGCATGGTTAGTTGTTACGTCTTGTGTTGTCCCTGAGCCCAATCCATTTATTGGTGGGTAAATTTTTCCCACATTAACTTGTTTGTGGTCACGGGTATCCATAACATTGATATTTTCAATGATTACTGGGTAGTGGCTTTAGATGGGTTAATGCTGAGGAAGTGCGATATAGCTGTAGTAGCTGAACTCTATTGTTATTGCATGTTTTAAAAAAAAAAAAAAAAAAATAGTCCACGGTATCTTCAGCTCTAGGGTGAACCTCTATGTGACAACCATCTTAAGCCCAGAATTTTTTTTTTAAATATATAAGTATATTAAAAAAACAACAAGATCTCAATTCAATACAATACGTTTTCCCAGCACAATCGATTCGTTGAAATAAGTGATGCTGCCATCACGAGCTTACAGATTTGCTCCTGACGCAAATTTAATATATTTGCCAATGCCTGCCGACGTTCACTTTGGCGTTTACAAGTTTTTCTATCCAGCAGATCGGTGTTTTTTGTCAGTTATCTTTTAAAGCCAAATATAACGCATTAGCCATCAATATCCAAATAGATGGAATAATTTTTGCAAGTAAAGTGGTTTTAAAGAACTATATTTACTAAGTCAAGAACAACGAAACAAAGCGCTATTATAACAAACATATGACTACTCTGTCAAATGCATGTCAAATGAAAAGCTGCTCTTCAAGTGTGAACACCTTTTTCTGAAAAGAGTTTTTCAGCTGAAAAACGGCTTTTCGGCCTGTGTGTGAACATAGTATTAAGCGCTATCCATCATCTGGATAATGAAACAATAAAAATTTCCTTAAATTTTTCCTCTTTGAGATGAATTCGTGGACATATTTTGCACTAAATGTCTCGTTATGTCGTAGCGATAAAAAAAGTAGCTAATTTTAAATCCACCAAGTTTGATTTAATTGAAATCGGTTGAAAATTCGTTGAGTTATGCAATTTGAAGTAATGCTACTTCACTGCAAAATCACCAAAATAACTACGTTTTGTTTGTTCTTACTTGGGAAAAACTTAGTTCAGGCAAAACAGCATGAAAAACAACGATTTTGTGCTGTTTTTAACAGATTATTGCATACAGTTTAAAATTAAATAGTTCGACGAATTTTTAACTTATTTCAATGAAATAAACTTCGGATTTATAATTAACGGAGTATTCCTGGTTCGCAAAAATTTTTGTTCAATTTTTTTTTTTTTTTTGCATAGCTTGGATATTTGGGAATATCGTCCTAAAAGGGTTTTTTGAAATTCGAAATACTTTAGGAGATATGGCCTTTTCTGTCAAGCAATGTTTTTGCCAAAATGCGATTTGCTTAAGGGCCTACTAATGTTTTTTAAGCGGGAAAAAACCCTGTATTAAAAGTTTTATATTTAAGCTTCGGTTTTTTTTTAGGTAAATTTTGTTTTTATAATTATATATGTTTTGAAGAAAAGTTTTTGAATTTTTGGATAACAAATATTTATCCAAAAATTTGGGTCCAAATATTTATTTATTTGGATAACAAATATTTTATTATAATAACAAACACGATTTTTCACAGCTTGTTCATCTAAAAAAGAAAAAAACGAATGATTATAGTTCTACTAAGGCTTTTTGAGCTTTCGATGGAAGATTTTAAAAAAATTGTGATTTTTACCAAAACGACAGCTAAAAAACTGATTTTTGACAAAAAAAGTCATTATAGGAAAAAATTCGGAAGTACATATTTCTCTAAAATAAAAATCGAACGATCAAAAGTACCGATCATATTTGCTTAACAAGTTAAATAAATATGGAAGCGATCCTTGGTATAGTTTTCGAGTAATGCTGTCCACCGGTTTCAAACAGCCTTTTCGAGAAAAACTAGTTTAAAGTTTAAGAAGTAGTTTATTTAACTCGTGTATTTAATTTAATTCGAGAAAAATGAGTTTAAAGTTTAAGAAGTAGTTTATTTAGGTACACATGAATTTTTTTCCACTTGTGCTTAAATTTAAAAAGTTCGGCGCAAAAGAAATGAGGTGCCTTGTGCATTTTTTTACTGTTTTTTTTTAATTTCGGTGGCACCAAATGTGTCTTAAATTAAAAAAAATACACTTGAGTGTATGAGTACATTGAGACAGGTACATTGTCTTCTATTTGGACGATTATGCTTATAACTACAACAATTATTATTAAATTGACTCAAAACTTTCTGAGAATATTTTTAAGATGTTATACATTCGAAATATGTAAAAAACATTTGATTTTTGGTCGCCGAAAAACTTTAGTAGGCCCTTAATTTGGCTACTTTTTGAATGCAACGGTTTGAAACAACCACCGAATTTCGTTCAACGCGTTCTTTAGTAGGCAATAACTTGTTTGTATACGCATTTTAAAAATAAATGAATACACATTTTAGAGCTTAGGTATTCGAATGTTGGCAGCGATAAGTTCACTTTGAATTGAGTAATAAACCGGACGCGTACCGGAATACTTATGCACCACTAAATCAGAGAGTCCAAGCAATCAAACCTATTTACGAAGCACTGTCAGCCGATCATTTGTTGCACAGATTATTGGCTCCGAAACTCAAAACAGCAACGAATCTTTCAACGCAGTACTGTGGCCATTCACACCGAAGCATATGCACACCGGCGCACGCACTATTGTGATTGCCAATTATATTGCAACTGTCATATTTAACGAAGGTTTTTTGCCAATACTTCAAATAATGAACCTAATGGGCATCCCGATTGGCAACGTCACATATGATTTCGCCATGTCTCGGAACGAAGAATGTTTGAAAAGGTCCGAAGCCAGAGCTCTGGCCGCCTCAAAAAAAGGTAGAACTGCCCAAAGAGCCGCTGAGTCCTCATTTTCTTAAGAAGAGGAAAGAGTTTTTTATAGGGCTGGCATTGCAGATTGATATATGTAAATATTTCACAAAAAAAAAAAAAAAATGTTTTATTGCCTCAAATTTTCTTTGAGTTTTTCCAAAATCACGTTTTTGAACTTCGAACTCACTTTTCTCCGGTTCTACTAAGCCGATTATGATGAAACCAAATGCAATCGACGCAAAATTGTCGAATTTCTAAAACTGCATGCTTAAATTTTTCATTTCATAAATCATAAGCAATTTTCTACTATTTTTTTTACACTAAATTACAAAAAAAATTACCCAAAATCGGGTTTTCATTTTTCAATGACCGCCATTTTGTAAAAAATAATCGCAAAATTATGATTGAGATAGGGATCAGAAAAAATCTGTACTAAATTTAACGCCGTTTACTTTTTCCATTTCAGATGATCCGAAGTCGAGTTGTCCGGGCCACAAGCAGCATGCTTTTTTTTCAACGCCCAACTTTGAAGGTCGACAACTTTTTGAAACGCCCTCGTACAAAGGAAACAAAAATTTTTGAAGCGAAGCTTTTTACTCCTCGTTCTGTGATTTGCTTGGAGTGAAATCTGAAAAATTTTCGACAGATTTTTTCGTAGAATTTTAAAAGGTTTCTTTGTTTCTGCATTTTTGACAACAAGATAATTTAATATAGTGGCGGCCGTGGCGTAGTGGGTAGAGTGTGTGACTCTTACGCCAGAGAACCCAGGTTCGAATCCCCCATCTGACACAGAAAATTTTTTCAATTGAATTAATTTTTCTGTTCGGCCGTCACCTCTCTGCAGACAATGGCAAACCTCAGAGAGTATAAACTGCCATGAAAGGCTTCTTGAGAACATAAGCCGTTCGGAGTCGGCGTAAAACATGTAGGTCCAGTTCTCGATCCTTTGTGTGCAAACATTTCACATAAAACACAACACAATTGATCACAAGAAGCTCGGTCAAAGTCCTTTCAAGGGCTGAAATGGCCATTTGGTTTTTTTTTTTTCAATTTACTGTATCAAATAAAAAAAAACATCTCTCCGCCTGCCGTGGGGATTCGAACCCGTCAACCTACGATTGGAGTTCTATACTCTATCCGTTGAGCCAAACACCCTCTTTACGCAGAAGCATTGATTCAGTATTAAGTGCAATTGAAGCTATGTTGCAGCACATCCAATAATATATTAATGTATTTGTGTGGTTTCTGTAGTTGCTAAACCACTGGCTACAAGTGTTGATTAAATGATTTTTATGTTTTGGGTAACTGCTAAACCACTTGCCACAAGAATCATGAGTTTTGCCACTTTTCCACAAATGTGGAAATTTATCACTTTTTTTGTTTCCAACACTATTTTAATTTTTATAATATCTATCACTTTTTAATATATTTATATAAAAATTACTGCATTATAATTAAAATTTTAGAAATTTTATTACATATAATATTTTATTTATTATTGCATTTAATTTTTTATATTTTTTTTATATAGTTTTATAAGAACGTTATAAAATTAATTCAGCGTGAAAAAAACTTGCTTTATGGTAGCAGGGTAGCTAAACTCGAAAATTAGCAGGGTTGCGTGGCTCGGTGGAAAGAGTGTATGTTTATTAATCAGTGGGTCGTGGGATCGATCCTCGCGTGGGGCGAAGTAATATTTTTTTTTTTTATGTGAATGCGCTGTGCTGTTGTTGGTACATGCTTTTGTTTTAACATCGACTGTAACATGTAATAAAATAAATAAAATAATAATGGAATGCAATAAAATTTACTGGTGTGAATTATAACGTGTGTTGTTTTAATTTTTTTAATGTTGCTTTAAATTTTTGAATTTAAGTTATTTAAAAAAAACCATTAAATTATCAAATCTACACACAGAAAAATTCCTACGGCGTTTTGCCTAAAACGACTTGGGTAACTGTTTTTGTATGAAGCCTAAGAAATTTGTGCAAATTTCATAAGTTTTCTGTCAACTTGGTCATGCCAACATTGTATTAAATGCCAAAGATACTTGGCAAAAGCAACTTGGGTTTCTTACAATCTTGTCTCTCAATGCTACTCTTCTGTCATACGCGGTCATTATTTGCTTTCCTTTTCTTATCATTTGTACTAACGTGCATGTATTTTGCAGCAATTTATTCGTTACACTGACGAAGCAAGTAGAACATAAAGCTGCTTAGTGTACCACTGCGGGAACCACGCAAGACTACTGATGAGACGATATTAAATAAAAATTAATTAGATAAGATTAATTAGATTAGAAAATGAAAAATAAAAAAGTGAAAAAGGTGTTCAGGTGGTGTGAAAACAAAGCTGAAAACATGAAAAAAAAAACAAATCCTAAGAGAACAACGCAAGCGCTTGTTACAAAAAGGGCTTAGGAAATCTTCACTAGTATATGTACAACTTACCTAAGGTTATGATACCCAACAGGCCTTCAGAACCCAGAAGGCCTTCAACAGAACACACAAGTTCTAGCATAAATTGCCTAATGGCAAAATAATGCGATTGACTAAATTCCCTTTGTTGTATTAAAAAAATACTTAGATAACCCATTCTGGCCGAAGGTCTCAGGCGAATTATACCCGAAAATTGTATAATTTTAAATGTTTCCTCTGTATGTATGAAACTGTGAAAAAGCTTCGCTTCTCTCGTGTGTCCAACGACGCACCTGTGTTTTTTTGTTTTTGGGCGTTAGGGTTTTGGGCGATCATTCGCACAGCCAGCTCTTGTAGGTATTTCAAAAAACTAACTAAAACGTGACAAAGGAGTGAATTTAAATGAAAACTGCAACGAAAGCTCGGCTTGTAAAGATATAGGCAGTGAAATGCAAGCGTCAGCAAAGGAACCAGGTATTTAATAATATTGGCACTTATGTACGTTAATAATTACGGAATTGCAATGAAAATTGCTTAACAATTTAATGCTTAGCTCGTTGCTTAATATTCGATGTTCACAAAAAACATTACAAAAATTCTCATAAGTTTGTTAGATTCACGTAGTGCTTATGTAAACTGCATTTCATCCAATTCATCTGATGAAGAGGAATTAAATATATCTGAAATATAATCAGTCCATGATGGAAATATATAAGTTCCTAGTGCAAGAATGGTAACGTTTTCCAACCTTTTATTTTTATAAGAATATATGAATTTTTTAATTTTTTCGCAATTTTGTACCTATATACATATTTAAATTAAATTTTTATTAAAAATAAAATGAAAACTTAAAATTCCATGAAAAAGCTGGCTTTTTTTGAACTTCGTTTTTCAAGCTTTTTAGCCTTGACTTTTTTTTTGCTGATTTAGCTTTTTTTTATCTAGCTTTTCTATCTAGCTCGTGGACACGCTGGAGTGAAGTCAGCAACGCTAAAAAACGTTAATGTACTGTTCTATCAAATCTACGCTGCAGTCAGAATGAATTTGCTGAAAAACCGCCGTAGCCGATAGTCAGCTTTTGCTGTCAGCTGGGTAGAATTTAAAGCGTGGAACATAATGCGATGAGTTGTAGCAGTTCCATGTAGTAACCTCATCGGTTGTTCAGTGTGTAGCACAGGACGCAAAAAAATATGTCCACAATGGAATGAGCGCTTCAGAGAACACTTATTTATCAATTTTTTTCGATTTTACAAATATTGTTAATTTGTAACACTTATTTCGGTACCGACAACGTTTGCAGTATCGATTTGGTATACTCAATCCTAAAAAAAGCATCAATAATACCATTTTCAGAGCAGCGTAGTACTCAAAAGTTAAAGTTAGCTTAACTTGCGCTACAACTACAACTACGAGCCACAGACGTACTACGCATTCTGTGCGATTCCGTGCATTTAGCATATTTTACATTTGGACAGGTCATACTACAAGCTACACCATTCTGGTTCCCATTTTTATAAATAATAGCCCGAACACAACACGCGCGACGAGCGGCAAGCGCCAATTGTCACTTTTCATTTACATGCATTTCTTATGGGACGAATTTTGGAGACTTGTCGCGCAACATTGCCGCCTGCCGTTGCCGTCAGCTTCAACTTTATTTTAATTTGACAGGCAGCAAAAGCAAGTTTCTGCCATTGTTTACATTTGTTATTACTGGTAGCATTTAGCAAACTGTAATGTTGTAAAATGTATGGTGAGTGAGGGATGTTTTGCTTGGACTTCAGAATTTTAAGTACAACTGAATAACGACATAAGAATCCATAATGAATGCAAAATTGATTTATAAATACAATTTTTAATTCACAATTAATTTTAAAAAATTGATTAATTATTAATTTCAAATATTCATTTTCGTTATTCATAATGAATGAATTTTTTTATTCATATGAATGCTATTCACAGAGAATGCAATTCACAAATAATTTCAGAATTTTCAATTATTCTTTTTTTATTCGTTCTTAAATTTTATTCACTATTCATTCGTTATTCATTATTAATTTTGAATTCATTTGCACCGAAGCCATGAATAAAAAAATTAATCATTTGCACCGAGGCCATGAATAAAAAATTAATCATTTTTTTAAAAAATTATTAATGAATAAACATTGGACAATATGAAAAAATGAATAATGATTAAGATATTAATAATAAATAACAAGTGAATAATGAATAACAAGTGAATAATGAATAAAAAATGAATAATGAATAAATATTTTATTCATTTTAATACTATACACAAAGAATGCGTTTCACAAAGATTTTCAAAATTTTCAATTATTAATTTTTTATCCATTATTCATATTTTATTAGCTATTCATTTCATATTAATAATTAATTTTTTATATATTATTCATTTTTATTCATTATTCATTTGTTATTCATTATTAGTTTGTTATTTATTATTAATTTATTATTCTTTACTAATTTCTTATTCATTATTTATTATTAATTTATTATTCTTTACTAATTTCTTATCCATTAATTGATTTTTTTACTCATTAATTGATATTAATGAAACGAATAATTAATGAATTTTTTAAAACTTAATGTGAAATAACATTTTTTTATGAATGAGTTTTGCATTCATTGAATCGATTCTTATTTCGTCATTCACTCATTCACTTCTTTGAAAATAAATTTTAATTATATTTCAGTTTTTTTATTTAATGGTTACCTTTTAATTATTTTAATTTATTACGGCGTTATTTAGTAACCAAAATTAATTGTTTTTTGAAATATAAATTTAACAAATTTAAATTTTTAATTTTAAAAATTTGTCGAAGTTTCTCAGATTGTTCGTCTGCTTCATCAGGGCGCCTTTTATTAACTATAAAACTATAAAAGACGCCCTGCTGAAGCAGACAAGCAATTTGCGAAACGTCGACAAATTTTTAAAATTAAAAATTTAAATTTGTTAAATTTATTTTTTTTTTAAATCTCTTTTGAAATACTTACGTTACTAAATAGCTTCTTAATCAATTAAAATGAAATTGAATGTATTTCTTTTTTAGCTCAGTGTTGTTATTCTAAACGGCAACTGTTGAGTCGGCTGAATGCAACCATGGTTTTTTATTTACTATTGTTTGGCTGTTGAAGGGCTCGTATCTTTTTTTTTTTACTTTGTAAAAGAAGATTTTTGAGTTAAGGTTTTGAAGGTAAGTTTATAAATTATAACATAAAGCATTTAATATGGACTTAGATAAACAAATAGTTGAAGAGCAGCTGTAGTTTGCTGCTGTCGCGTTTATTATAATCAAGTCGCTCAACATTTCTCTACAACGACAGAGTGGAGACCAGGGATGATGTTTGGGGGCTTTCAGGGCTTTTTTGAGCCCTTTTTCAGTTCATAAGCCCCGAAGCCCTTTTGATTCATTTTAGGCCCTTTTGAAAAATTCTTCTGAAAAAATATCATCTAAGAAGTTTATCACATCGATGTACAAAATTTAAATTTTTAATAAAATGATTTTGAATCAATCTAAATAAAATAAGTTCTGTTGAAACTTGAACAATTCTCCTCAATTTTTTTTTTTTTAAGCTATATTTAAGCTTTATTTAAGCTATATTAACCTACGCAGGTACGTTTTTGATAGATTACAGAAAAAAAAATCTATTAAAACTGAAGAAAATGTGTGAAAAACGGATGTTCTTGTATTTTATATAAAGCCACCATGTTAGTATTATGCAGAAGAACCACTATTTTGACATCTACAGGAAAATTCCTTACAAACATTTGGTATCTACTATAATGGAGGTAGTATGAAGATTCTGCACACCCTCCAAAAGAATGTCTAAATTTTCGAATTGATTTTACTTATAATAGTATCCCAAAGTAATTCTATAGGTTTAAGAATAGAATTTTGAGGTGAACAGCTTTAAGCACGATACATTCCTTACAGGATTTTATCATGCATATAGATGAAAAGGCGAACCCGTAAAAAAGGCTCCATCGTAGTCTTAAGTAACCGATTAAGTATTTAATGTCGTTAATTTTCAATGAAAAATAATTACCGACGCATGATATCCTATATGGGCATTTCCACAAAAAAGTCCACTGTGACCCAAAAATTAAAAGTTATTAAAAACTTATTATTTTACGATATTATCTTAGAGAAACCTTAAAATTTTATTCTTTTAAGCGATTTATACACAAATTTATTTACCATGATGATAAAATCGTCTGTTTCACAAATGTAGTTTTTCTCTTTGAATTCTGTTTTTCTACATATAGACACGAAAACTACTTCCATTTTTGTTTATTTTTTTGAACCAGGACTATGCCTACTATAAGCGTTGGCACTAATTAAAGTGCTACCTAAGAGCTTCAATGTAAACTAACTAGAAAATGCAAATATGTTTTATTTTGCCTTTTTTTCACTATAAATGTGGGCGACGGTCATGTTTGACATTATGGAAATGCCCATATAAAACTTCACGCTCTTTTAGAATATGGCATCGGAATTTATCTAAATAAATTCTTATGAAGTAATAAGCAATTATTTGCATAAAAATTCGTTTTTTTCCACCTTTAAGGCGGTCTTCTCATTCAAAACCCGTTTTTTGGACCCTTTTTAAAAAAATTCTTATTTGAAAACGCAAAGAATAATTGAAATCTTTTTTTATTTATTGTATTACAAAAGGTTCAAAGTAAATAAAAAAATTTTTTTTGCCTCGATACGTGGGCTGTTCAAAAAGTAATGAGACTTCAAAGTTGGTGGTGAAAAAAAAAAGGTGTCGTCACGGCGGCCACGATTCCGGGTCTCCGGAGCGTCTGAAATGAAAAAAAAAACGGGGTTATAATCAGTATAGATGTAATTCTTGGGTGAACCTCAAGCTTAGTTTTGTGATTTTTTTTGACAAAATGGCGGCCATTCAAAAAAAAAATTTCAATTTCGGGTTTTTTTTTTGTAGTTTAGTGTAAAAAAAAAATAGTAAAAAATTTTTTAAAATTATGGTCGAGGTTCACCCGAGAATATTGACAATTCTGCGTCGATTCCACTTTGTTTCATGAAAATCGGTTCAGTCGAACTGGAGATATCATGGCCGCCAGTTCGAAAAACGTGGGTTCGAGATAAACGCGTTTAAAGTTTGAAGTAATTTTTTTATAGCTCATTTTGACGAAGACCTTGCTTCACAAAAAAAACTGTATCTTCTAAAGTATTTCGAATTTCTAAAAATCCTTTTAGGGGCATATTCACAACTACCCAAGCTATAAATAAATGCAAAAAAAAAGGCAAAAAAAAAAAAGTTGCTCAATGAGAAGACCGCCTTAATTAGTTTTGATTTAACTAATTTTGTTGCTCAAGGCTCTATATACCAAAATTGTTTAACATTTATGAAATTATTCTTTTTTAAATTCCGGCATTCTTTAATATGTTTTCTTGGTGGAACTGATTTTATTTTGATATCATGCTCAAGACGAATCTTTGATTCGTCTTCTTACAAGTCTTAACGCAGACTCTTTGTAAAATTTATCAATCATATCTTTCTGAAATTCTTATCTATATAACCAAGGAATCGAAAGAATACTCCTGAGACTCTTTATTGAAGAATATATCAATACAATTTGCGGTTTTCTGTGCAAATGTTTTGCTATTTTTTATTTGTATTATTAACTTATTAAACAAATGGAATTGTTACAAAGTCTTTTTGAGAATTTTTGATTTTTTTTTTTTGACATATTTATGATTATTTTTTGACATATTTTTGACTCTTCCAATGAGAAATTAACTATATATGTAGATAATTTTTTGACATATTTTTGACGTTTGCAATCAATGCACAACCCTTTTTTCTAAAATGCAATGGGGCCTCTATGTATGAAATGAAATCTATTTAAAAGAAAGAATTAAGTAATATTACTCTGACCCACAATTTCTGATTCTGAAAGCTGATCGTTTAAACTAAAATGTGATATTTTTAACAGACTTCAAAAAGGAGGAGGTTCTCAAGTTCGTCGGTTTCTCTGTTTTTTCTGTTTTTTTTTCTTTGTTTTTTTTTTTTTTTAATGTATGTACATCGATAAATCCTAAACCATATGCCTGATTGCCATAATTTTTGGTGACCATATAGATATCGTAAGCATGGAGGTGCCCACAAAAAAGTAGGCGGTATTCTAGAACTGGGCGTGGCAATAATATATCTCGCAATATTTAATACTAGTGTATCTCGAATAATATTGACACTAGGGTACTGCAATTTAGTGTAAGGGTAGGCACAATTAAAGGGTGATTTTTTAAGAGCTTGATAACTTTTTTTTAAAAAAAAACGCATAAAATTTGCAAAATCTCATCGGTTCTTTATTTGAAACGTTAGATTGGTCCATGACATTTACTTTTTGAAGATAATTTCATTTAAATGTTGACCGCGGCTGCGTCTTAGGTGGTCCATTCGGAAAGTCCAATTTTGGGCAACTTTTTCGAGCATTTCATTTCTGGTTGAATGGCTACGTAAATAAGCAAAATTGCCGCATTTGGAGTGAAGAGCAACCAGAAGCCGTTCAAGAACTGGCCATGCATCCCGAAAAATGCACTGTTTGGTGTGGTTTGTACGCTGGTGGAATCATTGGACCGTATTTTTTCAAAGATGCTGTTGGACGCAACGTTACGGTGAATGGCGATCGCTATCGTTCGATGCTAACAAACTTTTTGTTGCCAAAAATGGAAGAACTGAACTTGGTTGACATGTGGTTTCAACAAGATGGCGCTACATGCCACACAGCTCGCGATTCTATGGCCATTTTGAGGGAAAACTTCGGAGAACAATTAATCTCAAGAAATGGACCGGTAAGTTGGCCACCAAGATCATGCGATTTGACGCCTTTAGACTATTTTTTGTGGGGCTACGTCAAGTCTAAAGTCTACAGAAATAAGCCAGCAACTATTCCAGCTTTGGAAGACAACATTTCCGAAGAAATTCGGGCTATTCCTGCCGAAATGCTCGAAAAAGTTGCCCAAAATTGGACTTTCCGAATGGACCACCTAAGACGCAGCCGCGGTCAACATTTAAATGAAATTATCTTCAAAAAGTAAATGTCATGGACCAATCTAACGTTTCAAATAAAGAACCGATGAGATTTTGCAAATTTTATGCGTTTTTTTTAAAAAAAAAGTTATCAAGCTCTTAAAAAATCACCCTTTATTACATATTCTCGTTAATAAAATGGGCGTTATTCGAAAAATGGGCGTGGCAATATTAGAAAAACACTGTATCTCGAATAATATTGACACTAGTGCAATGCAATTTAGTGTAGAGGTAGACATAGTTAATAAAAATTACGGTCAATAAAATTTGAGTTATTTGACAAATGGGCGTGGCAATATTAGAAAAACACTGTATTTCGAATAATATGGACACTTGTGCAATGCAATTTAGTGTAAAGGTAGACACAGTTAATACAAATTACGGTCAAGAAAATGGGCGTCATTTGACAAAGGGGCGTGGCAATATTAGAAAAAGAGTATATCTCTTATAATATTGATACTATGGTACTGCAATTAGGTATAGGGGTAGGCATTATTAGTACAAATTATGGTCAAGAAAGCCGGCGTTATTTGACAAATGGGCGTGTCAATATTAGAAAAAGAGTATGTCTCGAATAATATTGACACTAGGGCACTGAAATTTATTGTAGTACAGTAGTAGGCAGAATTATTACAAATAACACTATGGTCAATAAAGTAGGGGTTATTCGATAAAATAATACAATGCTTTCAAGTTGCCGCTTCTGATTAATAGTCTGATTATATTAGCGCCGACCTTAAAAGCTTTTGTTATCATGAAGAAATTAATATATTTATGATAATAAAACATATAAGAAAAAAATTAAAATAATAAGATTTCATATGTAATAATATGTTTAGATAAATTGTCAAATATGACCAAGAAATTAAAAGGAAAAGTAATTTTAAAATTATTTTTAACTTTATAGTGATTTTGTAGTCGGTGGTTTTTTTTTTTTAAAAGTTTTTATTGTGACAAATAATTAAACTTCCCTGCTTAGGTCAAAATGGTGAAATACAAAAAAATATTAAATTAAATTAAATTATTAAGTCTGATAAACTTTGAAAACAGTTAATTCGATATCTATTTGGATATATGTGGTCGTTGCAGAATATTCAAATACAAAGCCTTTAATATTGAATTACCACTAAGGGCCCCATTCTTGTCAAAAATGCACTATTTTTGTATAAATATTGGCCCTTTAACAACTAAGTCAATATCATCCCTGGTGGAGACATGCTACTTGCCGCTCGTCGCGCACATTGTGTTCGGCCTATAACTTTCATAGTCGATATTCGGCTGGCTGCTTCGTTAAATTGAACGGTCGAACGAATAGTTAATTACGAGCTGTAGCAGCCGGTAGTCGGCTACTGCTCTCTGCTTCGTAAAATTCAATAGTCGAAGCAACAGTTCACGAAGGCAGTGTTGGGAACATTGACAATTTATCGTCATTTTGACGATTTTTGGCCTCAATTATTACGTGACGATTTTCTTTAATTTTGATGCCAAAAATGACGAATTTTAGTTGACTCTTTTTTTTGCTATGATTTAGAAATCAGCTCATCTTTTGAGTGATTTGTAAGAAGTTGAAATTGAATATTTCTGAAAAACAGTTTCTTCTCTCAGAAAAGGGGACAAATCTTTAACATTTTACCTTATGCGAAAAATAATTTTTAATAGTTTTTCCTTGCCTAAATCGTCAGCAAATATTGAACACACATCTTCTCAAATAAATTTGAACAAAACAAATATCAGAAACCGTTTGAGCACTAAAAATTTAAAAGGCTTATTATAAACCAAAGATTATTTGAGAATGTACAATTCATCGCTATGATTAAGAAATAAAAAAAGAATTAATTTAAAATTATAATTATAAAAATATTTACAAATAGAAACTAATGTACCAATCCAAATCAATTATTGAATCCAATGACTTTTCACCTTTATTAATACGTCTATTAAATTTTATATGAATTATTTATATATAAATAGGCGAAGGCAAAACAGTTCAGTACCATTTTCTCCTGTGTTTCTCAACCGATTTTGATAATTTTGTTTTTAAATAAATCAGAGTAGGGAGAAGCACGGACGAATTTTTAAAGAATAATGCTAATTGAAATACCTGGCGTTCCTCGGGGGTGGTATGGCATTCAAGGTGTTTCTCGACCGATTTTGATAATTAATTTTTTTTAAATGAATCAGAGGATCAGAGAAAGGAGTGCACCGAATAATTTTTAAAGACAAATGCTAGCTGGAATACCCGGCGTCTCACGGAAAAGGGAGAAAGGTCGAATTTTGACCATTGGCGTACTCTAGTTATATATTAATACGAGTGCCGTTTGATAATTCAGTGAAAACAACACTGGGCTTTTCAACTACCATCTCTTAAGGCGGTCTTCTCATTCAAAACCCGTTTTTTGGACCCTTTTTAAAAAAATTCTTATTTGAAAACGCAAAGAATAATTGAAAACTTTTTTTATTTATTGTATTACAAAAGGTTCAAAGTAAATAAAAAAATTTTTTTTGCCTCGATACGTGGGCTGTTAAAAAAGTACTGAGACTTCAAAGTTGGTGGTGAAAAAAAAAAGGTGTCGTCACGGCGGCCACGATTCCGGGTCTCCGGAGCGTCTGAAATGAAAAAACAAACGGGGTTATAATCAGTATAGATGTAATTCTCGGGTGAACCTCAAGCTTAATTTTGTGATTTTTTTTTGACAAAATGGCGGCCATTCAAAAAAAAAAATTTCAATTTCGGGTTTTTTTTTGTAGTTTAGTGTAAAAAAAAAATAGTAAAAAATTTTTTAAAATTATGGTCGAGGTTCACCCGAGAATGGTGACAATTCTGCGTCGATTCCATTTTGTTTCATGAAAATCGGTTCAGTTGAACTGGAGATATCATGGCCGCCAGTTCGAAAAACGTGGGTTCGAGATAAACGCGTTTAAAGTTTGAAGTAATTTTTTTGGGGGAAAAAAAAAAAAAATCAAAAATGTTTAAATGCAGTTTTAAAGAGCTGACAATTTTTACTTACAAATATTAGTCGGCGATGCCAGCTCCATACAGGCCACCTTCCTCTTTTTCGTAGAAACTGCTTTCTGCTGCCCTCTCTGCTCTGCGAGCCGTTCTGCCAGCTTTTGATGATGCCGCAGCTCGAGTCTCTGATCGGTTCAATCTGTCTTCATTGCGAGATAGTGCGTATTCGTATGCGTTTTTGCCAATCGCAATACCCATCAAACCCATAATTTTAAGTATGGGTATAAAACCGTCGTTGAAGAGGCACGTTGCAATGAAATTGGCCACTTCGATGGTGCGTGCGCCTGAGTTGATGTGTTTGGGCGAAAGTGACCAAAGAACAGAATTGTAGGACTCATTGGAATTCTGAGTTTCAGATCCAAGGCATCTTTCAAGCAAATTATCTGCCGACAGCGCTTCGTAAGCTGGTTTTATTACCTCCATCACCTTCTTGTCCATCAGACCTTGCTTCACAAAAAAGGCTGTATCTTCTAAAGTATTTCGAATTTCTAAAAATCCTTTTAGGGGCATATTCACAACTACCCAAGCTATAAATAAATGCAAAAAAAAAAAGTTGCAACAAAAAAAGTTGCTCAATGAGAAGACCCCCTTATTAGACTAATGTCAAAATTTCAGCTTGCCGCGACTGTTAGTTTGTGTTTGGCAGCCATTGACAGCAAACGATCCTGTGAATTTTGGCGAAAATGGAAAGAAGTGAATTTCGTGTGCTCATGGAGCATTATTTTTTGCGCAAAAAAATCAGCCAAACCAAGGAAAGGCTTGATAAATAATATGGGGACTCTGCACTAGCGATTGGAATGATTTTCAAGTGGTTTACTGAATTCCGATGCGGTCGTACAAGCACAAGTGACGCCAAACGTTCTGGACGCCCAAATGGAGGCACCACACCAGAAATAATCACTAAAATTCACGATATCGTGTTGGCCAATCGCAGAGTTAAAGTGCGCAAGATTGTTGAGGCCATAGGCATCGCAGACGATCGGGTGTGGAACATTTTGCGAAATCATTTGGATATGAAAAATAGTCCGCAAGATGGTTGCCGCGTTTGCTCACTCTCGACCATAAACGTGTGACTGATTCAAAGGCGTATTTGGCGATGTTGAACAAAGATAAGAAGGATTTTTTTTCGTCGATTAGTAACCGTGGACGAAACATGGAACCATCAATACACACCAGAGACAAAGAAACACTCGAAACAGTTGACTACACCGACCGAACGTGCTCCGAAGAAGGCGAAGACGGTGCTATCGACCGGATAGGTTATTCATCGATTACCTTTCACCGAAAATAGCGATCAATGGCAAATACTATACAGCCAAGTTGGATCATTTCAACGAAGCTTTGAAAGAGAAACGTCCCCATTTGTCGAGGAAAAAAGTGCTCTTTCATCAAGACAATGCGCGCGTTCAAAATTTCATGAATTGAAACACGAATTGCTTCCTCATCCAGCATATTCTCCAGATTTGGCCCCAGCGACTATTTTCTGTTCCAAACCTGAAAAAATTGCTCGACGGAAAGAGATTCGCCACTAGACAGGAGCTCATCACCGAAACAAATTCCGATTTTGAGAACCTTCCGACAACGTGCTTTCCGGATGGGTTTCAAAAATTGGAGGAACGTTGGACGGTCGGAGTGTATCGAGCTAAAAGGAGACTATATTGAGAAATGAAACGTTTCTTTGCCGTAAAAATCATTCCTTGTTTGATTTTGCAATGAATTATCAAACGGCCTTCGTAGTAAATGCATGTTTAAAGATGTTATTAAATTTTTTATTTAAGCCTATGTATATTTATCTATATCTAAATATATTATATATTATCTAAATAGGCGTAGGCAAAATAGTTCAGCACCATTTTCTTTAGTGTTTCTCAACCGATTTTTATGGTTTCAGTGTTTCTGAAACCAATTTAAAATTTATTGTATTGCAATATTGATATGCAGTGAATGACGATTTTGACGATTTTCATGGTTTTCACGGAGGGCTGTCGCAGTCGATTGTCAGCTGTTGCTGTAGCAGTCGTAGCAGTTGCTGTCGCAGTCAACTTAGTCATTTATTCTCAGAGCAGTTAGTCGTAAAGTGGATTTTTTTGTCGAAAACGCGGGATTTATTTGTGTAAAAATGGTAAAAAAAGATGATATTTTACAGCATTTCGAAAATAGTGAGCCAACAAAAAATGTTCATCTTACATTTTACACTCAGCTCGTTAGATTTATTAAACTCAGAAAAGCAACAATAACTTTTTGCTTTGGTTTACGAAAATATAAGATTATATATTGAAAACTTTTCTTTTTTAAGTAGGTTATATACTGCTTTATTACTTTATTAAAAAACTAAAAAGAAAAATCGGATCTATTTTTCCTGAAATCGTAACATTTTGGGCAAATATCATATTGAATACTGAAAATCGTAACAAATCCAATGTATCGGACCATATGGCAAGACTGGCAAGAAAATTGACTACGACAGCAACTGCTTCGACTGCTGTAGTAATAGTCAGCGATGCCAACTTGCGGGGAATTCGAGAATAAGCTGTTTTTTGCGGGAAATTTGGTACTTTTAATTTTTTAGTCATTGAACAACTAAACAAGTATGCAGAATACTTTTTGTCAAATATTATTTTATGCCTGCAAATGCACCTCTGGTAATTTTGCATTAGCAACACTATAGAAACATTTATTTCTGTAAAACTGTTTTGAATTTAACGTTTAAATTTTCATAAAAGGTTTTAAATCAAAGAGCTCTTTTCTTTCAATTCTAAACGAAACTCTAATATCCTCAATAAAAAACGGAACAAAAAGTTAATCTGGTGTTGCGCCCAGTAAGTAAGTTACAAATTCAGTTTAAGGTGTTTTGTTTGCTAACTTTCATGTGCTCGGTAGTCTACATTTGTAGCATTTTTGCTATAAAAAGTGAATGGAAAAAAAACTATTGAACTAAGTTAAATGGAAAAAAGGTTTCGAAGATTTCAGTAGCTTCCTAAAAATAAATTCTAAGCTGTTTTGGTCGCTATCGGCGTAAGAAAAAAAAAAATCGTCACCCCTTGACCCTACTTTTCAAAATAACCATCTCCTGGCCGGTTATCTACAAATGATGAGCAGAGAATCAAAACAGTTAGGCTATTCACAGTTTAAGTACGCAGGCCTGCTGAATTTACGATTTTTTTTTTCTACGCCAACTTACGTAAGCGTATTTTTCTTTGTTGTTGTTTTGCATGCAAACGCAAATACGCAAACACGCGAAAATAAAAGTAGCCCATGGACCTGTTTTTTGTGTCTCGTATTTTTATCTACAGCATATAAGTTAAGACAATATTTATTTTATAATTGCATCAGTTGCATTATTTGCACTGTTTTGTATTTTTGTTTATCATGAAATTCAATACGCCACACGCGCATCCGTTCTACTAACAGTAGCGAGCGCTACACGCGCAAACTTCTTTTTGCTAACTAAACAACTTCGGTCAGATAGGCAAGCTCAAGCTAAGTTGATTATTAAGCAGGGTAATTTTAAGTTGAAGTCAGTTGCAATATTAAACTCAATCAAGCACATAGTGCTGCCTACAAGCTGTAACACAAAAATAAGCACATAGTGCTGCATAATAAAACTACATTTTTATTAACAAACAAAAATAAAGTTTGATTTTATTAATTTATATAACAGCGTTGCAAGATCATTGAATTCGGCAGTCACACATTGAGGTGCTCATACCCTATAGGAACAAACTAACTTGTTTTTAAAATCAACTAATTAAAAAACTAGTTTAAAATAAACTAGTATATGAACTACTTTGAATCATCCACTTCAATTCTAAATATTTTTTATTGCATTATACAGGGTGTCCCGCAATTGAGTGCAACTATTTACGGAGGTGAAAGGTTATGTTGAGCTGAGAAAAAATCGTATGGAAGTGGGGTCTATTTTCCCACTATTAGGAGCTACATTTAAATAATAATACATTTAGATAAAATTCATTAGGGTTAATTAATATTTAAAGGCTTTGATTCACGTTATTGTTCCTAGCACAAAAACCAAGTTACGGAAAACTTTATCTGATAGCTCAGATAGCTTGCAAAGGCAATAAAATCACCTTTTCAACGGTATATCAACAAACAACAACGACATAACCGTTACCATGCTGTGCTTCTTTCAAAGAAGCGGACATTACCATACAAAATATTTGAAATGAAAATTCAGTATTTCCGACTGTGAGATTGTATGTTCGGTCATAGCGTAGTGCGTAGAGTGTGTGGCTAATACGCCAGAGAACCCAAGGTTCGAATCTCCCATCTGACACAGAAATTTTTTCCCTTGAATTAATTATTCTGTTCGGCTGTCACCTCTCTGCAGACAATGGCAAACCTGAGAGTAAAAATTGATATGAAAAGCTTTTTGAGAACATAAGCGAGAAAGTACAGAGCGAGAAGGTCCAGTTCTCGATCAATTTGTGTTCAAACATTTTACAACACATACAACACAATTGATCATAAGAAGCTCGGTCAGAGTCCTTTCAAGGGCTGAAATGGCCATTTCGTTTTTTTTTTTTTTTTGAAATTGTATGAGACTACAATTTGGCAATTCAGTTCGTATGGTTACTTTCGGCAATTGTACCAAAAAAAGGGTTTCCACGTCCTCTATTACTGCCCATAAATCAATGAAAATGCTATATTTCAGACAGTTTTGGTCGTATAAGACTGAAATTTGGTAATTAAGTTTGAATGCTTACCGTCTGCAAATGTAATAAAAATGGGCGTAGTGGCACTATAATTACGCCCACTTTTAAGTAATCTTTGTGCCAATTGCGCCCAGACTGTTTTAAGACTGTTTTCGAGCACGAAAATTTTAGACTGTTTTTGAGCACGATGGTTGTTTTGTTTATTTGCTTTGGTGGTCAAGCATTAATAATTTATTATACGATTGTCAACAGAGAAACGTTGTGAGAGTGAGTATTGATATGATTTTCACTTGCAAATAGCTATGCAGGTGTTCTTTTGATTTTGGCTATTGATTAAAGTTATTAATCAATATTTTGGCCATTTTGGCCATTGATTAAATTGCTGGTAAGCTGAAATGTTTATGGGGTATGTAAAAATTAAAGCGGTTGAAAATATCGCAAAAGAAAATATTGACCGCGGCAAACGGGATCCAAAAGCCAGTGGTAAATTAATAGTGCAAAAAAATTTCAAGGGCAAATTATTTGCAAATGCAATAATCTTTTGCAAAGAAATTAATATTGTTCGCCAGAAAGAAGTTTTTGATAATTTTTGCCTTACATCTAATTAGACAATAAAAACTTTATTGATTAGGTCAACAGTTAACACATTGCGCTCTCTTCTATGCCAAGACAAATTATTCCATTAAGGGGAGGTTGTCATGACACTCGACCAGGAAACTCAACTGTTTATTTCCCTTTTTCGATAGTTTATGATATGTAGCATAAGTTTCCAAAGTGGTTTGGCCGATAACGATTACTTAAAAAAGCTATCTCATAAGAAAGGAACCCATATTTTTCACGAAAATTATGAGTATCTCATATCAATCTTTTTGAAATGCATGCCTGTATTCCCTTTCATACTGTGGTAAAAATAGTTGCCTCAGGCACCACCAGATGTCACTAGATGCGTTGTGGCATTGAAATAACGGCAATAACTCGAAAAAATCGTTAACTCAAACTTAAAACGCGTTTTTTGAAAAACCATGTTTTCTACACTCCACGATATCTCAAGAACTTCTTTAGGAATTGGCTTGGGGGTTTTTTTATTTTAAAGTAGATAATAAGTAGATTGTAGATTATGTGTAAAAACAACATAAATACAATTGTTCTGAAAAAATTTGTTCTATTAAATTCTGAAAGTTTGTTGGTTATTTCAAATATCTGTCTCTAAAATTTAAATTAGATGTCACATGTTTTGAAATTATTATATCCATTCGTGTAACGAGTTTCATTACCCTAGTGTCAATATTATACGAGAAATAGTGTTTTTCTAATATTGCCACGCCCCTTTGTTATATAAGCGCTCACTTTATTGAGCGTTATTTCCAATAATTGTGCATACCCCTGTACTTTATTTCAGTACCCCAGCGTCAATATTAACTGAGAAAGGGTTTATCTAGTATTGCCACGGCCATTTATCGAAAAACGCCTACTTTATTGACCGTAATTTTTAATAATTCTGCCTACCCCTGTACTACAATAAATATCAGTGCCCTAGTGTCAATATTATTCGAGATACACTGTTTTTCTAATATTGCCACGCCCAGTAGTCGAATGCCGCCCACTTTCTTGACCGTAAATTTTACTAATGATGCCTACCTCTATACCAAATTGCAGTACCATAGTATCACTTTTATTCGAGATATACTCTTTTTCTAATATTGCACACCCATTTGTCAAATAACGCTCATTTTCATGACGGCAATTTGTAATAATTTTGCATACCACTACACTAAATTTCAGTACCCTAGTGTCCATATTATTCGAGATACAGTTTTTTTATTATATTGCCACGCCCATTTGTCGAATAACGCCCACTTTATTGGCCATAATTTGTAATAGTAATGCCTACCCTTATACTAAATTGCAGTACCATAGTATCAATATTATTCGAGATATACTCGTTTCTTATATTGCCACGCCCTTTGTCAAATAACGCCCATTTTCCTGACCGTAATTTGTATTAACTGTGTCTACCCCTGCACTAAATTGCAGTACACTAGCGTCAATATTATTCGAGATACAGTGTTTTTATAATATTGCCACGTCCATTTGTCGAATAACGCCCACTTTATGTACTAAATTGCAGTACTCTAGACTCAAAATTATTCAAGATACACTGTTTTTCTAATATTGCCACGCCCATTTTTTCTTGCCGGTAATTTGTAATGATTGTGCCTACCCCTATACTAAATTGCAGTACGCTAGTGTCAATATTATTCGAGATACAGAGTATCTTGTATTGCGAGATCTAGTATTGCCACGCCCAGTTCTCGAATAAAGCCCACTTTTTTACGGGCACCACCATGCTTATGATATCTATCTGTTCACCAAAAATTATGGCAATCAGGCATATGGTTTAGGAGTTATCGATGTACATACATTAAAAAAAAAAAAAACAGAAACCGACGTACTTGAGAACCTCCTCCTTTTTGAAGTCGGTTAAAGATACATACTCATAGCATAGAGAGTTTCAATAAACTCGATGTTGCTCTCTACTCTTCTCTTTTTATGTTCAGCTAGCCACAGCACAGACAAAAATTGTGTGTTTGAATATGTGTGCATTTGCAACGTAGCCGTTGCTTATTCAAGTGGTTTATATTAAAGTTCGCTTTAATTAAAATTGACAATAATATAAAAGCTTGGTTAGTTATATATCCAACAAGGTTTATTTCATAAAAATTAGTTAAAAATTCGTCGTTAATTAAATTTTAAGCCTTAATCTTTTAAAAACAGCACAAAATCGTTGTTTTTCATGCTGCTTTGCCTAAACTGAATTTTTCGCAAATAAGATCAAGCAAAACATAGTTATTTGAGTGATTTTGTAGTGAAGTAGAAATACTTCAAATTGAATAAGTTGACGAATTTTCAACCGATTTCAATTAAATAAAACTTGCTGGATTTAGAATGAGCTACAATTTTGATTGCTATGACATAACGGGACTTTTCATACAGAATATGTCCACAAATTGATCTTAAATAGAGAAAATATGAAAAATTTAAGGAAATTTTGAACTGTTTCATCATACAGATGAAGGATTGCGCTTAATACAATTTTTGAAAGAAGAGTTAATTTAGATTTAGTTTCTGGAAGTCATTCCCATGACTTGATACGGTACAACCATTGATGCTATGTTTTCACGATTACCACGAACTTAATATTACAGCATTTTATAACGACATTACTATTAATGAAATTCATCTATTTACCTCATTATGAATTTATGTAATAAATATATTTTAAAATTTAAAAAGTATACAATTCTTTTACTAATATAAGAGCTGCCTTTATTCACCCCCTTTACCTTAAATATGCATCTCGAATTCCAAGGTAATTGATCTAAAGGAGTAAGCTCCTGTCGCGCGTCGGAGCTGACACCCACACTTCTTTTACTCTAACTTTCGCCATAATTTTAAAAAAACCCCGGGGGCGGGCGTAGGGGGGCTACCGAATTAATGGTCTGTACTTTAAAATGACATTTGATTTTTTATTTCATATACATGCACGCTGAAAAATAATAGGCCTTTCCAAACATAATTTACAGGAAGTATAATATGTTTCTGCATGTTTCTTGGAAACAAGTAATCATAATTGGTTCCACATATAATATGATTAATTAATGCAATTTTTATTTGTATATATATTTGCATCTTAACATTATTTAATTGTTCTTCAGCACTTGTTTGAATTGAAAAACATTATAATTACTTTTAAAGAAAATATGTTTTCATATAAATCTATTGTAATTATTAATGGACTGAGAACACTTTTAGTCTATTACTATTTGTTTGCTTGGAAATATCATTTAGTCAAGAATAACATTGAATATTCATGGACAAATATGTATTAATTGGACAATACAAAATTTAATTGCAGTCAAGCAATTATTTTCAAAACGATAATTAAGAACAACATAATATATTTACCGATGATTACGCTATATTTACTTGGAAACATATTTTAGCAAAAGAAATGCCAAAAGTTTTCACTGTGATTACAAAATATTTGCTTAGAAGTAATTGTTGGTTTGAAGCAAATAAAATATGTTTAGAAAACAGTAAATAAGCCAGCGGAGCACCCACTTTGCCAGCGAAGCACCCGCTTTATCAGCTAAGTTGCTTCAAAACTTACATATTTTTACTGCTGAACCGCCTTATGTTTCTTTTATTTTGTTTTTTATGTTATTTGAAAACACAAACACTTTTCATTTAAACAAACCTATTCAGAAACACTTTTCACAAGAGCTAACCTTTTCAACACATTTGGCGCGGCTGCTTGAAACTTCAAATGACGCCAAGACTTGGCAACTGTTAAAAGCAAGCGCATAAAGCAACAAGGTTTCCGCTATTTTTGTGCAAGTGCAAAAGAAATAGTTATATGTATGTCTAGGCGAAACACATAAAAGAAAGGAGTTCTGTTTGTTTTAAATTTGCAGAGTTCTGTTCTTTTTGAGTTTAACAGTGATGCAAATATATTTTTATTGCGTAGAAATACACAATTCTATTTTGTCACAAGCATATTAATGTAGACGCTAGTTTTTTAGCTAAGGCAATTATATTAATGTTGGGCACAACTAATACCTTCTTACATCGAAAAATAATGCTATTGAAGGAAAGTTCTTAATCATTAGGTGGTTCCCTCTGAATATTTTGTTTTTGAAACCAAACATATATGAACATATTTTTTTTCTGCGTGTGGGAAGGTCATATCCATCGAATTGTTTTGGATGGCATTTTTTTAATGTAATTTTCAGCACCCTCTATATAAAAGCCCGAAAACTATATAAATTTTAAAATATATATACTATATTTGTATATATATATACTATAAATATATATATACTATAAAGACTATATATACTATATTATAAAATAGATATTTTTAAGTATAACTCGTTGCATTGATAAAAATAGTTAAAAGCCATAAAAATAGAGTAGTTATAGATAAGTCCGTGTCACGCTATGTATCGTAATAAGTATTTATAAAATATTAATTTTATTGTATAAGCTTTAAAACATTTCTTTGAAAACTGAAATAATATATTTTTTTTTTGTTATTTTTGTTTTGTTTTGTTGTTTTGTTCGGTAATAAATTAAAGCCATTTAATTAAAAAATCTGTATTTTTGGCTTTAATATGAAATAACGCCAGTGCGGCGAATTTTATCGAAAATCAGGGAATTTTGTGATGGCCAACGGGGAGAGAGAAAAAGTTGTTGGCATCTCTGGTAATAGTTGACAATCGACTACGAAAGCTCGTCGTGAACTGCTACTTCGACTGTAAAATTTTACGAAACAGGCAGTAGCAGGTAGTGTTGCCACTTAGTAGATTTTCTCCGTAGCAAAATATGTATCAAATCTGGCTGTAAGTGTACCCAAAACAAATTTTTTCAAAATTAAAAATTTTTTAATCCGATCGCAGCCCCCTCTACCGGGGCCAATTGTAAATCTAAACCATTTCGGGACCTATTCAAACACACAAAAAATTTCATCGGTCCAGTCGTTTAGGATGAGTTCAGTCACATACACACGTAAGGGATAATTTTATGTGCAGGGTGTCCCGCAATTGAATGCAACTATTTACGGAGGTGAAAGGTTATGTCGAGCTGAGCAAAAAAAAATAGCAGGGGAGGGGGGGGGTCTATTTTCGCATTCTTAGGAGCTACAGGGTTAATTAAAATTTTACGACTTTGATTCACGTCATTGTTTCTAGCAGAAGAACTAACTTACAGAAAACTTATTTTGATCGCTCATTGCAAAGGCAATGAAATCACCTTTCCAACCAACAAACCCCAACAACTAAATCGTTAACGTGCTGTGCTCGTGTGAAGATGAAATCAATCGGTTGAAACTACAAAATTTTAACTTTGAGTGAAAATTTCTCAGAATTTTGCGTAATAACTTAAATTTTTTTGTATGATCAATTTTGTAACATATTTAATTATCTTTTTAATACCGCCAAAACATAAACATATCTTTAAAAATAAAAAAGTTGGCTATACTAAAAATATTATACTTAATAGAAAATAATGATAAATAATGTCATTACCCTTAGGGCTATGTTATGCTGGCGGTCATGGGCACGTCACGGTCACGCATTGTTGTTGTTTGAATGTAAATGGGAAATTTGAGAGAGTGAGTGAGGGAATAAATTTTGACCGCAATGGTCACCAAATGATTCGGCTGTCTTTGCCAAATCACGGGATCACAGCAGTGTTGCGTTGGTAAATTATTTACGACATTCCTTGATTTGTATGAAAACAGTACACTTTTTGTGAGAAATGTAGGAAATCATAAAAAAAACTTGCGCAAAGCAACACTACGCTAGCCATGTTTATTTGTGCAATTTTTGTTTGACTGCATTTATCGAAAGTGGCGAAAACAAAAAGGATAGCGTAAGTAATGAATTTATTTATAATGCATATTTTTATCATAATAACTTAATTAACATGATCTGCTTTTGCGGTTGCGTTTTTTATTTTGCGTCAATAAATATATTTTCAAATATTTCTTAATGATGTTCCTGTGCCTATCTTGCCAAAATATAATGTTTTTGGAATAGGCGATGCCAAATTTTAACGCCTGCAGTCCGTAATCAATATTTTCGATTTCTAAAAATTCGTTAAAACTTGTTGAATACGTACAATACGCGCGAAAAAGTGGTAGATTAACAATTTTTTATTAACATAAATGATACTTTTTTGAAGTACTAAAGTACTAAAAGTAGCGAAAAGTGTAGTAGTGATCAGGGATCAAATGACCGCCACCATAACACACTTTGGTCATTGAGTGAATCAAATCAAAAAAGAGCGTAAAAACTGACGTGACCGAGGATCATATGACCGCCACCATAACATAGCCCTTAGTTATACACTAGATAATGGCTGCATTCCCGTGACACTGGATCAAATCAAATCTCAGTGGAACAGTCTGGAACCACTCGCAATGAAGTGTCAAAATACGAGTTCCAACAGTAAGACGAAAACTCGTCGAAGAGTACTTCAGATTTGCCAACTATGTTCGTTTTGAAAAAAATGCTTTAAACTTGGCAGCATTTTAACATCAGAAATAGAGCCAGGAAAAGAGATGGTTCAAATTTTTGTTTTTGCATTGTGCCACGCTGTAGATCAACGACCACGGGAATGCAGCTAATATTATTGTTTTCTAAGAAGTATAATTTTTTTAATACAGCCAACTTTTTTATTTTTTGAGATATGTTTTGGTGTCATTGGGAAAAAAATTGAATAAGTTACAAAATTGATCATAAAAAAAATTCCATTTATTACGTGGAATTCTGAGAACTTTGCATTCAAAATTGAAATTTTGTGCATTCAACCGATTGATTTTATCTTCACACGAGCAAAACTTTGTGTTTTAAGTTTTCTGTAAGTTAGTTTTTCTGCTAGAAATAATAACATGAATATGAATCAAAGTCGTGAATATTAATTAACCCTGTAGCTCCTAAGAATGTGGAAATCGACCGCCCTTCCCCTTCCAATCAAGTTTAAGCTCAGCTCGACATAACCTTCCACCCACGTAAATAGTTGCACTCAATTGCGGGACACCCTGCATAAAGATATACCTATATATTTTAATTGCAATTCATTGTTTTTATTATCAATTCATTGTAAAAAACGTATTGTGAATTTTTAGTAATATTTAAAAAGAAAATACTTAAACAACGTTCAAACATAAACAATATTTTGTGTTTTAAACAATATTAAAGGACTTCAAAAAATATTTCAACCTAAAAAAACAATTCTTGTTTTAAACAATTTTTAAAAAGAAAAAACACTTAAAATAATGTTTTTAACATAAGGATACAATTCTTATTTTTATTAACATGTGTGTTACTAGATAGTTCCAAGCTTCATGTTTGCAACTTCATTAGCGTATTGAAGCATTTAAGGAGACTTGACTGGGCTTTAATTAATAAAATTTTGTAAACATTTTTAAATTTTCTCAATACGCTGATAAAGATATGATAATAAAGCAGAGCTTTGGTTTTTTATTTTTTTTTGTAAAAAATAGCTCAAGACTCTTTTAAAACTATTCGTGAAGATACTTTTTAAATTTTGCATTTTTGGATTTTTCGGGACATTTTCGAAAAAATCGCACCCTTAGCTAAAAATTGCATAGCAGTTTAACATAATCGCTCAATTTTTTGTATTTAATATATTAGTCATAGTGTTAAGCAAATATCCATTAGATTTCATTACAATACCTTCATACTTGAATTTCTATGATTTTATTCGAAAATAACAATATAATGAAATTTTCAAAGAAAGGTGGTCAATGCGGCACGTCTTACACATTTTCAATCGACTTCAAAATTCCATACGTTTGTTTTGAGGTCAAATGGAATAATTCTCATTATCAAAACTAAAACATTTCACGGTTTTTCCGCCCATATATTTGGGAGCCACTCTAATGTATAATTTGTCAACTGACAGGTGATATAGCAGGTCATTCAATAAGTCCGTAGGATAAGTAAGAAAAAAACAAAATTTTGATGAAACTCGATTATATTATTCAACATAGTTGCCTTCGAGAGTGCAAATAAGTAAAGCCAACTTTTTTATTTTTGAAGATATGTTTATGTTTTGGCGTTATTAAAAAAAAATTAAATATGTTACAAAATTGATCATACAAAAAATTTAATTTATTACGCAAAATTCTGAGAATTTGCACGATACAACGAGTATAGCGATTTTCCAACTTTTCGATACCACTTTTATAGTACGATTTCTCTTTCTCGTCAAAATAGGCCTTAGTTTCAGCGATTACTTCATCAGTGGACTTGCACATCTTTTTAGCAAGCATTCTCTTGAGATCTGAAAACAGGAAAAAGTCGCTGGGGGCTTCATCTGGAGAATTCATTCAATTTTGCCATCGTTTTCATCGATTTGTGACACGGTGCATTGTCTTGGTGAAACAACACTTTTTTCTTTTGCAAATGTGACCGTTTCTTGGTGATTTCAGCTTCAATCGATCCAAAAGTGCACAGAAATAGTCACTGTTGATGGTGGTTCCCTTTTGGAGATAGTCGATGAATATTATTAATTTCGCATTCCAAAACACAGACACCATCACCTTACAAGCCGACTGTTGGGTCTTTGCTCGCTTTGGATTCGGTTCGTCGACTGCTGTCCACCCAGCTGATTGTCTTTTGGATTCTGGTGTATTAAAGTGGAGCCATGTTTCATCCTCCGCATTCATAGAATTCGATTTTATTGCGGTTTAAAATCACCAAACACTCCTCTGAAGCATCAATTCGTTATAGTTTTTGGTCGACTGTGAGCTCACGCGGCACCAACTTTGCACAGAGCTTTCGCATACCCAAATGTTCGTGTAAAATGGTAAAAAACACTACCATCTGATATCTTTACAATGTCAGCTAGCTCGTACACCTTCAATTTGCAATCGTTCATAACCAATTTGTGGATTTTTTTTTTTATGTTTAGTGGAATAACAGTCTGATTTGGGCGTCCACTGCGCTATGCATCATTTATGCTGGTACGACCACGTTTAAATTCAGCAATCCACTTTTCTACCATTTGTTTCGATGGAGCAGAGTTCGGATAATGTTTATCAAGCCATTGTTTGGTTTCCACTGTATTGTTTTTCATCAAAAAGCAATTCTTTATCAAAACTCGAAATTCACTTTTTCCCATTTTTTTTTTCAATAACAATAGTTGCACTTAAAATGCTATAACTCGCGAATCAAGTGTCAGATTGTTGTCAAATTTTTATACGTATCGTTTGAAGGTTGGTACTAAATAAAAATCATATGGAAAAAAATCTAGTAACGCCATCTATGTGTCATCCTATGGACTTTTTGAACGTACTGTTACATATGCGCAAAAAATGAACACAATCTTATTTCTATGTTTTCCAATTGATGAATTTTGATGCATATTTATAAATCTTTACTTTTTGATTATACAAAAAATTTTTTAAACTACGAAAACTCAGATATTTACGAAGCATTGTAGTTTTTCATTTTTAATGTAGAGAATTTTCTTCAATTGTAGCGAAACGGCAACCAGTTGACCAGAGTGCTTCACTTTGGCATATTTTACCTTCGATTATTTTTTTATCATCGAAATTTTATATTTTTTCTTCTCCAAACCACCTTGTGAAAGGTGAAATAAAGAGTTTAATTTTATTTGTTTGAACATGGCTACATATTAAAAAAATTGTTGCGAATTCAAACAAATAATTGAAAGCTTAATAAAAAAATTTAAAACTACGAATTTCTATGATAATAATATAAGCAACAATTTAAGTATTGATCTCGAAGCTGTGCCTTAATTTTAATTTTTTGCATTGTAATTATATCGTTAATTTAAATAAAAAAACACTTTTAATTTTTTATAGGAGAAGCTTAAAACAATTTAAAAAAAGCACATATATTAAATATAAAAGTCGTCTTCTCTTCTTAATATCGTTTATATGGCTTTAAAATAAAAAATATGTCAAATTTAAAAACGGTTTTGGCTTCTCCTATAACAAAAAAAAAAATGTTTTTACGGCTTTTTAAATTTAGGTTGATGATATTTAATACACCTATTAGTTTGTGTTTTAAGTTAAGTTTTAAATAAGTGTTAAATAAGTATAAACATTATAATAAATATTATAATAAATAAATTATAATAAATAACTATTTTAAATAAGTTAAGTTTTTTCTGTGAAAAAAGGTATGTAACTATTTTTAAGAGAATATAATTCTTGAAAAAACTTGTAAAGTACAAATAAACTGATATACGTGTTTTTATTTACATCTTGTTAACGTTATTTTATTAGTATTATTATTATAAGTATTAGTATTATTATAAATTCTGATTGTTCTAAAGTCTGAAAATAATCAACAAATAAATGCTTATAAACTTGGTCTTGTGTTTCTTTTATATCTATAATCAATTTTGTTTATATGTATCTTTAAAATTGAAAGTGGAATATTTTTGAGGAGTATAAAAATTGCAAGTGGAATATTTAGCATATATTTTTTTGACAAAATGCATATTTCTACAAAAAACTTCTGGTCACACTGACGGCAACGCTGGTATCCATGCAGCAACTAACAAGGTGGTAGTGATAGTTCTTTTCGCGATTATAGGTTGTCAAAATGGTACAAAAAAGAAAACGAAAAGTGGAAAAAAAAAACACAGGTGCGTCTTTGGACACACGAGAGAAGCGAAGCTTTTTCGCAGTTACATAGATTTGATAGCTTAATAATTTTTTCTTTTTAATAAATTAACTTCAAAATTCAAAATTCAAAAATTTAAAATAACATAAAATTTATAACATATATACAGAAAACATATTTACTGCTTATTTTTTATTATTGAATGTCAAATTTCCACGCCAATTACATATACGGGAATATAATGCCAACGACTCTCCATTTTAACTCTCCACACATGGTTGTGAACTTGGCTGCACTGAACAAATTTTTTCCTTCAACAGCTTACTGCGTAGCGAAAAATCTGTTGAAAATTTTTCAGATTTCACTCCAAGCAAATCACAGAACGAGGATTAAAAAACTTCGCTTCAAAAATATATATTAAAGAACGCACACGAAACAAAATTTAACAAATATTTTAGATACCTTGCCGATTTTATGCATGCGTTTGTTAATTCCATATTTATTGATATCATCTATTTTTTTGACGCTTGAAACATAGAGTGTAATTTATTATCTAGAGATTGCATCAACTCTGCTAACAGTGTTAACAGAGTTATTTCACTTAAAAACATGAAGAAAAAAAACTCTGTTAACCTCTGTTAACACATGCCAGAGATTTAGCAGAGTTGATGCAATCTCTACATAATAATTTATACTCTATGCCAACAACACCACAAACGCATTCACAATACAAACACACCGATGCTGGAGACACCTTGTGGCAAATAAAAGCAAATTTTTGTAGCATAGCAAATACACAATCCTCTATATATTGATAGAAGGTGACGATCTACTGCAGCATAGCTTCTGTTATAACTAAGATTAAATTAACAACCTTCCCCCACAGGTGTTTGTGGCCTAGTGGGTAGTGTGCTGGGCTATCGTTAAAAAGGGCATGGGTTCGATCCCCACGGGAAACAAAACATATTTTTAGTATTTAATATTAAAGTACATATTAAATTTTCTTGTTGTTATAAGCGCTAGCAACAAAGAAACCATCAAAATTCCAAGAAAAAATCTGTCGAAAATTTTTCAGATTTCACTCTAAGCAAATCACAGAACGAGGAGTAAAAAGCTTCGCTTCAAAAAGAAGTGTAGGTGTCAGCTCCGACGAGCGACTGGAGTTTACTCCTCTAGATCGATTATCTTGGAATGTGAGATGTGTATTAAAGGTAAAGGGAGTGAATAAAGGCATCTCTTATATTAGTAAAAGGATTGTATACTTTTTAAATTTTAAAATATATTTATTATATAAATTCATTATGAGGTAAATTCATGAATTTCATTAATAGAAACCTCATTATTAAATACTGTAATATTAGGTTCGTGTTAATTGTGAAAACATAGCATCAATGGTTGCACCATATCTAGTCGTTCCCATTGTTCTTCCAGAAACTGAATCTAAATTATCTTCTTCTTTAAAAAATTGTATTAACCGCAATCCTTCATCTGTATGATGAAACAGTTGAAAATTTCCTTAAATTTTTCGTATTTTCTCTAATATATTTTTTCATATTTTTTTTAATTGTCAAAATTTGTAGTAGCCCTAAGGGGCAAAATGAAAAGTGAATTTTTGACACATCCAAAAAGTGAGAAAAAAAGCATTACATTCATTTCCGCACTGTATTTCGATTTGATTAGCTATTTTAATTTGTGAATTTCTTAATTAAACTATCGTTCTCTTAACGTAAGGATAAAACCGGAATAAATAAAAACTAATATAATTTTTAACTGTGAGTTTTTGTGAAAGCTGCATTTTTATGTGTTTAGTTCTGAGCGGTAAAGTTGATGATAAATTGTGGCTTTTAACGCGAGCTTTAGTTGTTCCTTTTATTTCCAGTTAAATATATTTTAAAGTAAATTGTGCTTTAAAAGTGTTGTTCCTTTTGTTTTAAGCGAGTACCAACCAAGGGCAATCCGAATTTTGTGAAAATATTGCAAATGGAAGATAACAAAGAATGATGGTACACTCACGTGGATATCGAGGAACTGCTGGTGCATGCAAATGGGAAAAGGCTATTGCAATGATGCACGGCTACAGCATACATCCGCTCCGCTGCCAAATGCAATACCGCCCGCAGGTAAACATTCCGCCGGTCCGCAATTTCCACGTGATTGTTCAAAGCTGCCTTTGAAGCCGTCGTATATGTCTCTTCCAATCCAATCGGCCATGGCACTCAAATTACCCTTGATTCATAATTTAATTGATTGATACCCTTTACTAGGTTGCTGCAGCCGCATAGCAAAAGCGCAAGGAAAATACTTTCGAAGTATTCTGTTCATTCTGAGCAACTAATCACAATTTTTACAAATTAAATAAAATATTTGCGCTAAAACATGACCGAAATGTTGAACGTCAAAATTTGTAATTGTCAAAATTTCATCGTCCATTTGACACACCAAAAAAGACAAATTTATTTCAACACACACAGATTTTATTCAATTCCTTTTGACACACACCCTTATTCAATTTGAAGTATTTCTACTTCACTACAACATCACTAAAATAACTATGTTTTGCTTGATCTTATTTGCGAAAAACTCAGTTTAGGCAAAGCAGCATGAAAAACAACGATTTTGTGCTGTTTTTATAAGATTAAGCTTAAAATTTAAATAGCTCGACGAATTTTTAACTAATTTAAATGAAATAAAACTTATAAGATTTATAATTAACCAAGCTTTTATATTATTATCAATTATAATAAAAGCGCACTTTAATATAAAATACTCGTATGAGCAACGGCTACGTTGCAAACGCATACATATTCAAACACACAATTTTTTGTTATGCTGTGGCTAGCTGAACATAAAAAGAGAAGAGTCGAGTTTATTGAAAATCTCTCTGCTGTGAGTATGTATTTTGTTGGTATTTCTTCGTGACGCTTGATTTTTTAGATAACGCTTGATTTCACTCGCTATAAATTTTCATACTGCGGGCAATATATGAAATCGATTCTAAAGGAGTAAACTCCAAAAAAAATAAAAAGTGCAATATACACGCAAATGACAACTTATATTCGCGGTTTGTGTGAATATAGCCTGCTAGCACTACCACCTTGTTAACATAGTTGCTTTATGGCTGGTAGCTGCCGAATATCGACTACGAATGTTCTTCGTGGTCTGTTGCTCCGTCTGTTCAATTTTACGCAGCAGACAGCAATAGTTGACTATCGACTGCGATCGCTTTTACTATTGCTACGCAGCCACAGCACAATTTTTGGTACTGTTGGTATTTCTTGCCCATCAATTTAAACACTGGCTGCAGTAACTTAATTATACACACGCAAACGTTAATTTTCGTAAACTGCTTTAATTATTTCAGTTGCTATTAATTTTTTTAAAAACTAATAATTTTTTGCTTATGACAAACACAATGTTCACTCTTTTTTGATATGGTCAAAATCCATATTGGAACTATTCGAAAAATAATTTTCGCAGTCGTTTGTTTCTAATTGGAGTTGGAACTGCGCTTGTACAAAAATTAATTCAAAAGGGTCATAATTTGCCGAGACGAGAAGCGGAACAGCTGTTCTGAGCGTCATACAGAGCCTTTGTGACAAATGCATGTCGATGTGACAAATGCGTGAAAAATGTTTGTCTAAGTCTTCGATTTCTATTCTGAAAACATTGTGAACAAAACCTTCCCTAAAATATTTTCATATTTCTAGCTGATGTATTCTTGACCCGTAATACAAAATTTCATAAAAGCGTTAAGTTTCTAGGAATTTTAAATGTTGTTTTTTTTTTATCTATAAAACACAATCTACCACATGATTTATGAAAAAATATTAAAACTACAACAGGGGGCGAACCATCACATGGCAACGTGTCTGACCGCCTAAACCTAGCGAGGACAGCATTATTCATGTCGAAATCATCTCAAGTCGACTCAAACCTCCATTTGGTGTTCCCTGGGCAACGGCAAACTGGCATCCGTCAGTTTGACGGCTAATTTGAGCGGCGGGTCGCTCCATAGACCTTAAACATGGAATGTTCGTAGGGTTTGGGTCCCGCCACATTACTACTGCCCAATGAAAACTAAACCAGCCTCGGATAAGAACCCCAATTACGTTCACAACCACCGCAAACGAAAATCGGACAATGATTTACGGATATGCACCTGGAATGTCCGGACCCTTTATAGGGAAGGTGCCATATCAAAACAATAAAATCTGACATCACCGCCATCCAGGAAATGCGATGGAAAGGGCAAGGCTGCTCTAAAAAAACACACTGCGATATCTACTACAGCTGTCATGCGGAGAAGCGCGAATTCGGATGTGGATTCGTCGTTAACCGGAAACTACGCCACCCTTTTGCCCGGTTCACACCAGTAAACGAAGGATTGGCCACGATCCGCATCAAGACAAAATTTTTCTACATTAGCCTTATTTGCGCGCACGCCCCGACGGAGGAAAAGGACGAAGCCGTCAAGGACGCTTTCTACGCTAGTCTTGAGGACGTATACGACTACCTTCCGGTCCATGACGTGAAAATAGTCCTCGTCGATTTTAATGCGAAAGTCGAAAGGGAAGGCATCTTTGGCCCCACTGTCGGACAGTTCAGTCTTCATGAGACCTCCACGAACAACGGTCTAAGACTGATCGACTTCGCCGCGGCACGAAACATGGTAGTTAGTAGCACCAGGTTTAAGCATCTCGACATCCACAAGGCCACCTGGCTGTCCCCGGATCAAAAAACGCGAAACCAAATTGATCATGTTGTAATCGACGGAAGGCATGCCTCTAGTGTTCTAGATGTGCGTACATTTCGGGGGGTCAACATTGACTCCGATCATTATCTTGTTGCAGCCAAGATCCGCATGCGATTATGCAATGCGAAGAACATACGCACAGGAATGCAACGAAAGCTAGATGTCGCTAAGCTGCAATTACAACGGACTACCGAAGCCTACTCCGCTCAACTCTCGGTTAAGTTCAACCAACCAACCTCTGGACTCGACGACGCCGGCGGACTTTAGGCGCATATATCCCACTCCATGCGCGCTGCCGCTGAAGAAGTCATTGGTTTCCGGCGCCCGCAACCTCGGAACCAATGGTACGATCAGGAGTGTCGCATCGCGACAGCAGTAAAAAACACCACATACAGAAAAACGCTGCAGTCAGCTGCAACGCGAGCCGTGCGAGAAAACTACCGCGAAAAGAGGAAGGAAGAGAGGCGCCTTTTCAGACGCAAGAAAAGAGAGCAGGAAAAGCGTGAGCGTGAGGAACTAGAGGTATACCAGGGCAAGAAGGATGCACGAAAATTCTATCAACAGGTTAAGCGTCTAACCCAAGGTTTCAAGCCCGGAGCATCCACTTGTAGAGACGAAAATGGAGATCTGAATACGGATACGCAGTGTGTGCTTAGATTGTGGAGACAGCACTTCTCCAATTTACTTACTGGTGACGATTCCACCAATGCCGCCCATGAAGAGCGCAGTTCAGTGTCACCAATCAACTATGACGGAGTGGAAGTATCACCACCTAGCCATGAAGAGGTTCGAGTTGCTATCCAACGACTCAAAAACAATAAGGCAGCGGGTGCTGACGGCCTGTCAGCTGAATTGTTTAAAACCGGCGGCGATGAATTGATAAGGCGCATGCATCAGCTCATCAGCAAAATATGGCTAGCAGAAAGCATGCCCGACGATTGAGAAAGCATGCCCGAACCTTAGCGTACTGTGCCCTATACTTAAGAAAGGAGACCCAACAATCTGCGCTAGTTATAGAGGTATCAGTCTTATTTCCATCGCATATAAGGTTCTCTCAAGCGTACTGTGTGAAAGATTAAAGCCGATTACAAAAACACTGATTGGACCTTATCAGTGTTGCTTTCGACCTGGTAAGTCCACCATCGACCAGATTTTCACGCTACGACAAATCCTGGAGAAAAACCACGAAAATCAAATTGACACACACCATCTCTTTGTCGATTTTAAAGCTGCGTTCGATAACCCGAGAAGGGATTGCCTATACGCAACAATGTCTGAGTTCGGTATACCTGCAAAATTGATTAGACTTTGCAGAATGACGTTGATCAACACACGCAGCTCCGTCAAGGTAGGAAATGACCTCTCCGAATCCTTCAATACCGAAAGAGGTTTCAGGCAAGGCGATCCACTGTTTTGCGATCTCTTCAACATCATCATGGAGGGGATCGTACGAAAGGCCGGTGTGCATCGTAATGGCACCATTTTCTACAAAGGTGTCCAGCTCCTTGCATACGCTGATGATATTAATATTGTTGGCAGAACCAAGAGAGATGTTACCGCTGCTTTCGCCGCTATCGAAAAGGAATCAGCAAAAGTGGGTTTGACGATAAATGAGGGTTAAACAAAGTATATGCTGTCTACAAACAAGAGAGCGCGGCGTTTAGACTCCCACGTTTCATCCGGCAGCTATAACTTTGAAGTAGTCAAGGAGTTTGTATACCTTGGCACCGCCATTAATACTAACAACGAGCCTGGAGATAAAGCAAAGAACAATAATTGCTAATAGGGGCTACTACGGGCTCAGTAAGCAACTAAGTTCCAGAGCCCTCTCGCGATCGACAAAACTAGCACTCTACAAGACGCTCGTTCTACCTGTGCTTCTCTATGTGCGCTGAGGTTTGGGTAGTTTCGCAAACTGACGCAGCCGCTCGCATCCGAATGAACCACGAGCTATATGAGCTCTACAAAGACATTGACGTAGTTCGGCGTATAACTGTGCAGCGACTACGCTGGCTGGATCATGTCCATCGTATGGACGACGAAGCTCCAGCGAAAAAGGTGCTCGAGGCGAGGGTCGCTGGTCAACGACGACGAGGGAGACCATGCCTCCGATGGATGGACCAGGCTGAAGAAGCCCTAACCGCACTTAGTGTATCCGATTGGAGAAGGCGCGCGCAAAACAGAGGCGCCTGGCGAGAGCTGATGAGGTCGGTCGAAACCCGGACACGGGTTGTTACGGCCACCTAAGTAAGTAAGTAAGTAAGTAATATAAACGATAAAAATCAATATTTAGTCATAAAAACCATTTTACCACACTTGTGGTGGTGATTAAAAATTATTTTGTCAAATTGACACAAAGGGGAATCTTGAGTATGGGTCGAATTAATGCATTTTCACTTAAATAATAACTGTATGCATAATTATGTAAGTGTGTTATAAATATGATATGGAATTATTTTTGGCTTAATAACTATTAGACTATGTTAAATTCAACGAAAACGACAGTAGTTTTAACTACCGCTAAGGTACTTGCTCTGTCAACCCTAGAATACTAATCTTCGCCTGTGAGGCGCAGAAAATTAGTTTTTTCGCCATTGAATGCAAAATGTGTTTCTTTAGTTAAATGAGTTCTCTTATTTTTCTTTAGTTTCCAGCATTTAATTAAAAAATATACATTTTATGATATAGTAAAAAAAATTGGTAAAAAGGAAAATATGTGTTTACCTCATACAATAGCCTCACAAGAGCAGATTAGTGTTTAATGGTAAAAATTTTGTTTCGTATTCTAGGGTTCAAGAAACTTAGAAACAGTAGAAACAACTTAAATAAAGAATTAAACTAAACGAAAAACCATGGCGGTGCTCATAATGTTCGATCCTCGAAAGTTATGATGAATTCTCGGTAAGAAATTTTAAATCAATTCTAAAAAATCATCGATTTTGCTTGAAAATAAATTTTTATAATAAAAAAGAAAACGTATTTTGAAAAAAGTAACTAAAAGTGGTTAACAGGCAATAAAAATAAAATTGAGTTCAATAAAAAATAGCATAAGCATTTAGCAAACACACACGAAAACTGTATGAAACAATTTACTGATGCAACATATAGAAATTGCGATAAAAAGTAAGCCTAACAACAACTACATTGTGATAAAAATAAGAAGTAAAGAACTTAAATGACTTAAAAAGGATTTAGAGTTGATACTCAGTCTTAATATATGTTTTTAATTCGATCTTGTTGTTGAATAGTGAATCATGCAGTGTTGGTGCTACAAGTGTGGCAGGAACTCAAATACTTAATGGTTAATTGAATTGAATTAAATTGTAATAATAAGAGAGTATTTAAATGTGTTCTGACTAATATTAATAGGAAATAAAAAGTAATTGGAAATTTTTGGAATTAGAATAATTTGCATACATACTGGATATACTTTTTTATGAATATGTACTTATATGTATATATGCATAAATGTGAATACAATAATATATATATATATATATATATTATATATATATATATATATATATATATAATAGTTAAAACCAAATCATACTTTTTAATTATAAGTAATTTGTTACCTTTCACACTGTCTCAGCGTCCATGATGCTATTATCCACAGCGATACCATGAAAACAAGCAACACTGTTCCAGGGCATATTGTCATTAGTGTCTTTAAAACAAATCTGAAAATTTAAAAAAATCTGTTGTTTACTAAGAAATTGAATAATAAATGATTTGTCTATTGATATCCTTAAATTAGCTTCTTATATTGAATTACTAGTAAATAACCGCCGCTTTTCCAGCGTTCTCTCCATATTACAAAATCTTGTCAATTCTGCTTGCGTAATTCTAAAATGCCATATTAACATTAATATTGAAATTTAATAAATATAATTTATGCATACGAAAAGCTGGTTCAATATAGTAACTTAAATTAGGCTCAAATACATAAACTAATATGAACGGATTAATATTAGCACAAATTTTTTGGGGGCCCTACCATCCCTTAAAAAAATAAGTTATTGTATATGGGTATATTTTAAAATAAACGGCATTTCTCTCTCCCTGCTTTTTCAGTCGTCTTTCTAAAAAAATAAGCACAATAATAAACTAAAAAAAAACTATTGTAAAATTATGCAATATATAAGATATACGACATTTGGAGTTAGGACAAACTTCATAGTTTGAATATTTACAAGCGATTATTTTGTTCCCTCTTTTATCTGTTTCATAGAAAAGCATTTGTGCCCACTCTTACCTGCAATTATTTAATATACACCGAGAAAAAAAAGCTGGTTTTGGCAGTTTTCAGCCTACCAAGTACTTCATTAAAACGCCTAAGTCTTTCATGTTAACTTGCCAATTTTTATTTGGACAATAAATAAACCAAGTTTGGTTATTTTTACACTGTTTAAAAAAAAGTTAAGTTTCAGATGCACAACTCTTTTTCCGGATCTTGGTTTTTTAATTTTTTTATTTTTTTGAAGCGTTGCTTTACACACGCCTCGTTCTGTGTGATTTGCTTGACTGAAATCGACACTGCAAAACTTTTCTTTTTTCGACACCGTTTTTCTTAGAAATGAATGGCTTCTTTGCTGATTGCGTTTATTATAACAAAAGCATTAAATAAAATATCAAATATAAAAATCTTTCCTTCACCCGCCATGAGAATTTGAACCCACACACACCTATTAAGAGTTCACTACACAACTCATCGAGCCAAACCCCTTCTTTACGCAGAGTCATTCATTCAGTATTAATTAAAACTGAAGCTATGCTGCAGCATAACACAACTATTAATAGATTTATGTTGGATGGCTATCAACAGATTACTGTGATATACTGCATCTCTTTACATAGCTGCAGTTATATCATCAACCAGTAAATCTATCACTTCTCTCGTGTGTCCAACGACGCGCCTGTGCTTTTTTTTTCTTTGCAGAAAATAGCTTAAAATTATGCTTAATAGTCTAGGCACATTGACTGCGGCTGCGGCCGTGCGGCACCTGTCAAAATTTTTTGCATGTATTTCTTATGGAGAGAAACTGGTGCAATGCCGCCCTTGCCGCTACGGATTTGTCGACGATATAGAATCGTTCCTAATTTGACAGCTTGTGGTTGCAGCCGCAATCAATGTGTCTAAGTCGTAAGACATATATGTATTACTTCTATATTGGCAGCAATCTACCTTCTCAATGAATATAAACTCCGAAATCAAAGAGAGATAGCCTATATGACAAATCTGTGCTTGTGTTAGTATATTTGAATATTTTTGAATTACTACCCAATAAGCACAGAAAACTGATTTTCTCCAATGTAAGAGAAAATCTTAGTTTCTCTGTGTGATATCCAGTTTAATTCTCTAGGTTTTTTCCAATGCTGGATAAAATCTAAGTTTCGGTCTGATATCCAATATTTTTCACAAGTTTACTCAAACAATAATTTTTTTTTTAACGCAGTAATTTTATAACTTTTGAAATATAGTCACCGAAATTCGACTACAAATAATAAAAAAAAAAAGTAGTATAATTTATATGTTATATAAAAAAATTTAATTTAATTAAAGGTGAATGAATTATTTAACAAAAAATGGTGAATTTTGTGAATAGTGAAAATGCACAAAAATAAAAAATCAAGACAGAAGTGAGACAGGTGTTGGAGTTGCTTGCGGTTCGAGGAGGCAGCGAAGATGTTGGTGATGTTGCTGTTGCTATCACTGCTGCTGGAAATATTACTGCATCTACTGTTGTTGACTCCGGTGATGGTTTTGAAAATTGCAATACAGAGTTGACATTTTTGACAGATATTGATACAAGCTCTTCAGATGATGAGGAATTCGTTGTAAAGGCCTGACTATAATAGCCACATGCTGGCAGACTGTTCTGTCAAAATAAAAGCGAGCCCATGTATATATATGAGCATACTCATAATTGGAATTGCCACAGTTTCGTTAGGTTTCGTTAACTTTCATTGGCTTTTTTTGGCTCACAGCATAGGCAAAAGTCAAAAAAATTATATATTTAAATTTATTAAACAAATTATTCTTATTATTATTTTATGCCAAACAGCAAAGGCTGCGATTGTTTATTTTTTTATATTATTTTGTGTATAAATTTAAAAAAAATTGCACAATTAAACGCAATCAAACCCGCAAATTCTATTGTGACACTTCTCAAAGACAATGAATGGTAATTATGGGTATTTTTTTATTCTGACAACAGCCGGCTGACTTTCCGATTGGTTTTTGGCATTAGAGTATGCCAGCAAGTGTCTATTATAGTTAGGCCTTAAGTCGGCAAGAAACATTGAGAAAAGAATGATTCATGTGAGAACTGCATCATAATATCCCTATCTTGGCTGTAAGCGTACGCATGTTTTTGTTGCTACTTTATTTATGTATAAAGATAGCTTTTAATAATAATTATCTGCAGAGCTGTATAAAAGACTGCAATCATTTGTTGCAGCCATTTTATTGAACGCAGCCATTTGTCGCTTAGTTATTGTCGCTCCTCTTTTCAGTCACATGACTGAAAGTCAAAAACTCTGAAGTCTTCTACAGCTCTTACTGACTGTTCTTATTAACCGCAAGGCAGGTTTAGTACGGCTTTAATAATTTCTATCTTTTTTCCAGAAACTTATTTCAATAAATTTATTGGAGCGACCAACGAGGAGTTCCAGAAAACGTGTGTATCCTTTTTTCAGCAAGCAGGCAATCGTTTAAAGGAAAACTGTTATACAACTAAAACAAGGAAATCCAAACTTTTTCAACAATATAAAAATGTTTGGCGACCTCCGCTTCAAGTTAAATTTTAGTAGATTAAATCAAATATTTTAATCTATACTCGAAGGCAGCTCATAAATTGATAAGCGGAAAGATTCGTTGGTATATCGTTACAAAGGATATATATTGCCTCAGAAATAAGCTAACAAAATTTGATTTCTGTTCGCTACTTCTTTTGACAGATTGAACTATCAATTAACCATATTTCTTCAAAATTGTATTTTGAATTTTATTTAAGTACTTTTTTTAAGGACTGTGTTATCTATGTGCAAAAAAATTTAAAAAAATAAATAAAGAAAAAATTATTTTAGAAATTTAAATAATTTTTTAAATGAATTCCACAAATATAAGTTGATAAAAAGTGGAGAAAAATTTTAAATATATTGGAAAATCATTGTTCTAAAATTGAGAATTAATTTGGAGTTCAAAATGATATCAACCTGGAGGATAAATGTAGATCTCGCTGAGAAAATATTGGATAACTAAAGTACTAAAGTGGAGAAAAAAACGGTTGAAATCCAATGGAGGGCAAGCAGATAAAATGTTCGAGAACTAATGTACCTTTTTCCTGGAGAATGACTTGATTCTCAGACTGAGAACAATCAGATATCTACGCTGGAGATCTGAGAAAAAGACTGGAGATCTCTTCGACTTCGATTTGATATCAAGCGAAATTGCTTATTGGGTACAGTCAAGCAAATGCCAAATCATTCCAGGGGTGGTTGAAATGAAAAACTCAGGCCCTAGACAAGGCCACAACTTTTTTATAAATAAATATATCTGGTGCTTAAAGGACTTTGGCCATTTTTCATAATCAACTGTAACATAAATAAATGTAAAAAGCGATTAGTTATTATAAATGTTAAACATTTTTTATTTATTAAAATTTATTTCGAACATATTCTTGTTCTACTAATAATTACGTACTTTTATGTATTAGAACAAACGTGTATCAATGCATAAATTATTAATCGATTTTCAAAGTAATTACCTATGCTCATGGAGAATAGTAGATGTGTTAAAAAAATTGTCTATTTTTATATGGTCATCCATAAATTTGTTTAAAACAAAAATAAGCGTCGGAAGGCGTCCTACAGACCTTCCAAGGCAGAGCAGCCCCCAGCAATGCCATCAGAAAATAATAATACGGTGATTTCTTATACACCATCTTCTATTCCTCCATTGACTGGTAGCCCAAATACGATTTCAACTACGCCTAACAGTCATTTGACTTTAAGAGCAGTTTCGAGGACCAGAAATGTTTTCATTTCACGTCTTCAGCCCGACACATCAATAGAAAATATATTGACGTTTGTCAGGCAATCCAAGTTAGTGAACTCAAATGCATTCTGTTCATGCAAAAAAATTGGTAATAAGCCTTCCCATGCTTCTTTTATTCTAACAGTTGCAGCCGAAGATTTTACAACTGTTCTTAAATCTAATTTGTGGGCCAATAATATTCTTGTTACTGAGTTCAAGCCAAAAAATAAGTCTAAAAGGGTGACTCAAGCCGCCCGCCAGACTCAAAAAAACTTAATAGGCTGTCCCTTTACTATCAAAATGTAAGGGGACTACGTTCTAAGACGCAGAGCTTATTTCTATCAACTCAAAATTGCTCTGAGGATATTATCGCGTTAACAGAAACGTGGCTGAACGGAAGCATTACTGATTTGGAATTGTTTGACAATAGTTATCAAGTTTTTAGAAAAGACAGATACACTGACAATATTTCTTCAGCCGGTGGTGGTGTCCTTTTGGCTGTAAGGAACTGTTTTGTCAGTTTTATTGTTGACATTCCCTGCTCTTCTAATATTGAACTAATTTGCGTTAAAGTTATACATTGTAACTCTAATGTATATGTTATTAATGCGTATGTTCCTCCTAAGAGTAGTGTAGAGGTCTATGCAAGCCTTGCGGAGTGCATAGATTACATAATTGATTTACTTGACGTTAATGACGCCATTTTATTATTGGGCGATTTTAATCTACCTGATTTAAAATGGCATTCTTCTGACGATGATACGTACTATTGTGCATCTAATTCGAAGACCCGCCAAGAACATATATTTGTTGATAATATATGTTCAGACTTACAACAAGTGAGTTGTATTTATAATAGTCTTGAAAGACTTCTTGACCTGGTCTTAACTACAGACAGTAACAATGTTGTTGTTAAGAGGGCCTTTCATGCTCTAACTACTGTTGATGAATATCATCCACCATTGAGTATTTGGTACAAATCCGACAGAGCAAATATAGTAAATTCTAATTCTGACTGACTTTTTGAAGTTGAATCAGTTGCTTCATGGTAACTTTAACGCAATTTTAGAATATATAAATGGAAATTGCCTTGATGACTCCATACATTTTTTTTATATGGAACTCTTTGCTGTGTTTTCTCAATCCGTACCTTATAGTCTCAAATTTGCTAGGAATTCTACGTACCCTTGGTACACAAAGGATTTAAAGACTCTTCGCAACAACAGGAATTGGGCATGGAAGAAATACATCTGTAGCTTAGGCTCAAACGACCTAGAAACTTACAAACGTTTGTTTCTGGAATTTGAAAATCGCTCAGATACATTATATCACGAATATTTAGATAATGTTAAGCTGAGAATATTGACAGATCCAAAGAAATTTTGGGGATTTGTAAACATAAAGAAGAAATCTGATGGATTTCCTTCTTCATTTAGAACTCCTGAGGGATTTACTGACAATCCCGTCAAAATTAGTGGCCTATTCGCCAATCTTTTTAAAGAATCATTCTGTTCAGATTCTTTTAATCCTGATGGAGAGTACTTCGAATATATGAATTCCGAACCCACAGTATCTTTGGAACATATATCCTACACTCCAGAGGATATTTTAATGTATATTAGATCGATCGATGAGGACTTTGGTGCTGGACCTGACGGTGTTCCTGCCGCAGTGTTAACACAATGCGGTTCCGTTTTGAGTCAACCACTTTTTTTATTATTCAATAAATCTATTAACCAAAGTTACTTTCCACTTTTTTGGAAAAAATCATTTATAAGTCCTATTTTTAAAAAGGGTTGCAGGAACGATGTCAGTAACTATAGGCCTATCGCTAAGCTCTCATCGATTCCAAAACTTTTTGAGCGGATGGTGTATGATCGGGTGAAAATTCACTGTGGGGAAGTCATAACAACTCGTCAGCATGGTTTTGTGAATGGCAGATCCACTGTGTCTAATCTTCTCGATTTTACAACATTCAAAAATACAGTCAATTTTCTTGCTGTAGCCTGCCGAAAAGTGGCCTGTATTCGGTTCCATTGCGTTAGTGAATTTTTTATTCTATCACGAAATAGCAAGAGTAAAATGCATTTTTTTCTACCCATTCTCTTAAAGAACAATGAACTCGAAACCAAAAAGAAAAGGTGGAGCAGAAAAACTTAGAATTAAAAAGCAAAAGATTTTAATGGAACAAGCTTCTCAGTCCCAAAATTTAAAGAACTATTTCCAAAAACCTTCCACCAGTACTAAAGTTCCTTCCGACAAAACAATTATATCATCGTCTGAATCTGACACCACATCTTCTGAACACGAAGACCTACGTCAAAATAATGATCAAGATATGAAAAATGTCGATGTTTCTGTTATTGATGTAGAAGCAGAAAATATTGAACTAGAATTAGAAACTGATAGCAGTGAAACGGAAGCTGATACAAGGGATTTAGAAACTGAGAATAGTGAAACGGAAGCTGATACAAGGGATTTAGAAACTGAGAATAGTGAATCGGAAGCTGATACATGTGATGAAGAAGATAAAACTAAAATTGATTTGTTTGCAAAACCAGGAAATAAACATGTCGGAGAGTTTTTACTTCATCATCCAATTCAACCTAAAACCAAGTTTTTTGATTCTTCGAAGGTTTACTTTAGAGCAGATGGTACGAATCGCAAATGGGTTTCGTATTCACATAACCAAAAATCACGTTTCTGTACATTATGCTTGTGTTTTGCTCCATTGCCTGGAAATAGTGCCTTCGAAAATACAGGAATGAGTGACTGGAAACATACATATCAAAGAATTTCTGAACATGAAAATAGTAAAAGGCATAGCAATTCTGTTGTTTCATATTTTACGCTCAGTGGCTCAAAAAATTTGGATGTATTACTGTTTGAAAAACAAGAAAGCATAAAAAAACAAAAAATTAAAAATAACATAGAAATTGTTAATATCGTTATTAACATCGCTAAAATGATTGGAAAAAGAGGTCTTAGCTTTCGAGGAAAACATGAAAACATCTTGTCTCTGCAAAATATAAATTTGGATCATGGAAATTTTTTAGAAATTTTGTTATTATTGAAACAACATAATTCCACATTAGAGCTTCATATTGATAATTTGATTAAAAAGCAAAAAAGCTTTAAAGATCCAAAATGTAAAGGTCGTGGATCTAAAATTACTTTTTTTTCAAAAACAACAGTAAACCAAATTCTTGAAACAATAAATATCCTTCTTAAACAAAAACTTGCTGATCAAATTAAAAGCGCTGGAATGTTCTCTATTCAAATTGATACATCGCAGGATGTATCTATTAAAGAGCAGTGTTCTGTCATAGTGAGATATGTTTATTTATTTATTTATTTATTTAATCTACTGGGCTTGGCCCTTACAGATATTACTCGTATACAATATAACATAATATAATATACAAAATGATAACAATATAGTATTAAACAAATGCATCTTAAAATTTAACTTGAATTAAATTGAGTTTAAATATTTGAAGACATCACGTTTGAAAGCATCTTTAGGAGAAAAGAAATCTAAATTATTTCCAGCTCGATTGCAAAAATAAAGACATTTAGATATAGGCTCGTTGATACCGTAATTAGTTCGGTGAAAATTAACGAAAAAAAAGGCTTCTTTCTCGAAGCAATCTTGAAGGGGCGTAAAGAGGAATAAGCGACAACAATTCAGCACAGTCAATTCTGGTATCCAGAATATCCTTAACGAACAAAATACTTTGAGCTTGCCTTCTCAGTTGCAGACTGTCTAGATTTAAGAGCTTGCAACGCGTAGTGTAATCAGGCATAGTTTCACAAGAGAACGAACGACGGAGGGCAAATCTTGTAAATTGTTTTTGTATTCTTTCAATGCGATTGATGTGGTTGTCGTAAAAAGGATTCCAAACAAGATTTACATATTCCAAATGGGATCTCACTATGCTTTGAAAAAGTGTTTTTACTGTTAATAGGTCCTTAAATTCTCTCGAATTACGCTTTAAGAACCCAAATTGAGAATTAGAAATAATATATTCTCTATGATAGTTGAAGGTTAACTTAGAATCAAAATATATACCTAGATCTCTAATAACATCGACACGATCAAAGATATGATTATTACCGCTACAATAATCATTAATTATAGTGCTCTCACTACGCGAGCATGTAAAAATTTTGCATTTAGAAAAATTAAGGCTCATCCCATTTAAATTGCACCATTGTAAGAGAGAATTTATATCATTTTGGAAGTAAGCGCAATCAGATACATTATTAATGGTCTTAAACATTTTTAAGTCATCCGCATACAACAAGTTTTTACACGAGTGAAGATTATTGTTTATATCATTAATGTGGATCAAAAATAGCAGAGGTCCAAGGTGGCTTCCTTGAGGAACCCCGGACGCAGCTAATATAGTTTTCGAATAACAATTATTGATTTTAACCGTGAGCAGTCTATTAAGTAAGTATGACTCCAACCATTTTAGAAAAACAGAATGGCAACCAAGTTTTCCAAGTTTGTACAAAATCAGATTGTGAGGTAGAGTGTCAAAAGCTTTCACAAAGTCAGTGTACAGGATATCGACTTGTTGCCCTTTTTCGACCTCAGTTATACAAAAATTCGCAAATAGCGACAGATTGGTTGCGGTGGACCTACAAAAAAACCATGCTGTTGGGGGATGATGAAGTTTTTTACTTCATCGAAAAGCCTTTTATTTACCAATTTGTCTAGAATTTTAGGAATCACCGATTGTTTAACAATGGGTCTATAGTTGTCTATACGAGATTTAGGACCGGATTTAAAGATAGGCGAAATAAATGCAGACTTCCAGTCATCCAAGAAGATTCCATTAGAGAGAGACTTATTAAATATAATTGTAAGTGGTTTCGATAACGAGCTGGCGCATAGCTTGAAAAACAAAGGAGGAATTAAGTCGGCACCTGCACCTTTGTTAGAGTCAAGACCAGTCATGGTATCAAAAACTTCTGATTCGATTAGTACCAAGTTACCTATATTTACAATTTGTTGCAAATTGCAAAAATACTCTGGTAAAATTGTATGGTTCTCCGAGTTAAAAACTGAACCGAAAAAGTCTGCAAACAAGTCACAAATTTCTTGCTGGTTACTTGCTGTAATACCTTCTAGTTCCATTGTCTTTGGAAAACCGCTAGTATTTCTTTTTAAGTTGTAAAACGACCAGAAATTTTTTGCATTTGATTAAATGTTGCTTTCAACAGTGAATAAGTAATTCTTATACAAGAAATTAGAGAGAAAGTCGAACTCTCTTCTACGGATATAAAAAAGATTCTTAGCATGTACAGAATTTGTTAATTTGAACTTCTTATGAGCCTTGTTTCTCAAGTTTTTGAGGTTAAGCAAACGACGATTATACCACGGCAAGTTAGAGTTATGTATAAACTTTTTTAGGGGTACAAATAAATGAAATGCTTCTTAAAGAGCCTTTTTGAAAATAAAATACATATTATACAAATCTCGATTACTAAAAACAAGATCCCAGTTAATGGAGTTAAAGAAATTATTAAGACCTGCATAATTTGATTTTTTAAAGTTGGACAGTAAAAACGTATCAGATGATGACGCGTTTAAGAAGGTGTAAAAACTAAATATCATTATAATTGCTTTGTGATGAACCGATTCGTTAGAGAGGGCCAAATCACAATGAGAAACATTGAATTTAAAATCATTAGTAACAAAAATTAAATCAAGTATTTTGTAGATGTCGTTTTTAATAAAATTAATTTGAAATAAATCAAGAGAGTAAAGAGAATCACATAATAAAGATTCGATTTCATTGCAAATATTAAAAGGCATTAAGATTTTATCATTCAAACTAAATTTCCAATCAATGTTTCCCCTGTTGAAATCGCCGAGAACGCATGGAGTTTGATGAGAATTCAATGAATTAATAATAACATTAATATTAGATATATGAATATTAAATATGTCTAAACATGTATTAGGTGGAATGTAGCTAAGAATAAAAACCATCTCGCTCTTACTCGAAGTGCTCGGTGTGAATCCGTTGAAATTTACAGCGACGCAAAGTTGTTCGACGCCTTGATGAGAAAGTTGAATTTCCCTGCTCGCATACAAAGAAGAGACAGCAAATAACACGCCACCGCCTCTCGTGGTGTTGGAAGAGAGCACACGATCCCTGCGGAACACCTCATAATTAGAATCAAATAGCTCCGATGACAGAAAATGAGAAGTAAGCCAAGTTTCGACTATAGCTATAACGACATAATCATGAGCTGCAGCTGCAGAGAAAAGACTATTGGTTTTGGTCCGAAGTCCACCAGCATTATGGAAATATAGCGAGAATTCATTGCTTTGTAGATGTAGCAGCTCAGATGACTCCAAGTTGTCGTGGCTGATGAGTGTAGGCTCAGCTATTTCTACTTGTTGAGGTGGTAAAGAGTGATTTTGGGAGATCGAGTACGACTGCAAGTTGTCGTGGTTGATGAGTGTAGGCTCAGCTATTTTAACTTGTTGAGGTGGTAAAGAGTGATTGTTGGAGATCGAGTACGATGGAAATTGGCAAGAATAATAGGCGTCACGAGTATTTATTAGTTTTTTGGAAGGACTTCTCCAGGTTTCTCACGAGAGATAAACTAGTGCACTACAATCCCTTCAGGCCAGAATGCTTTAGAAACGAGAGTATCGAAAAATTCGACAGGAGTGTAGATCTTGAAGGATGAGATAACTCTTTGTAAATGCGAGTTAAGTTTATAGCACTTGATTGATGACGCTGATTGCTGTAGATAAAGATGAGGATAACTGAGTACTCGCAGAGCTCTCAGAATGAATGAAAGATGACAAAGAAGGTGATAAGTAAGGTACTGAAATGCTACCATCACCATGTGTAGAAATGTTTACTATGGCTGGTGCGGCAGCAACTGATGAGGCAATAGAAATCGCATTAGTTGATTGATCAATGATTGCAGGTTGAGAAGAAGGACTGGACCCAATAGCACTATCCTTCGTAGCATTGTCATCTTTATCAAATAGAGCGGGAGTACCCTTTCTAGGTTTAGGCTTAGCTCTAGCGGCCTTCTTAGTCGGTTGAGTAGAGTTGACAGAACTATTAGCAGGGAAAGCGTATGATTTGTTGCAGTGTTCAGCGTGAAGTGCCACCAAATTCTGCAGGCGCGCTACTTCCTCTACTATCCCAGCTGTTGACTTCTTCAAGGCAGACAGCGAAGCGAGTACAGTGCTAGCCGGAAAACTGCGGCATAGTGAGCAGCGCCACTCTAATCCATTAGGGCCAGACAGGGCATCACCAATTTTGGACGGCAGCCCAGCGCACTTTGCATGGAAGAGTTCCGAACAGCCAAAACAGGAGATAAATGCTCCATACGTGTCCCATTCTGACTTGCAAATAAAGCAGCAGCCAGCCATAATGGCTGCAAAAGTAGGGTTAAGTTGCACGCAGATAGTAAGCCAAGCAAGTAGATGAAGAAAATCAACAGCAATACAGGAATACAGGAACTTTTAAGTGGAGGCTGCTAAGTATCCTTAATTTAATAGTTTACACAATGATTACAATTAATTTACGAGTTATCTAATTAATTAAAAGAAACTTTAATTCAGACAGAAATAAATGTGTCATACATGAACGAATATTCGGTATGAAAACCTGCAATGATACAACTGGAAAAGGACTTTGCAATTTTATTGAAAATATATTCAAAACATATGACATTGATATGACTAAATGTGTAAGTTCCTCTACTGATGGAGCTTCAAACATGCGAGGAGAATATAATGGCTTACGGTCCTGGTTGGAAAAAATCACGAAATTTCAAAGTTATGTTTGGTGCTATTCACATAAATTAAATCTAATTTTGAAAGACATAACTTCTGAAACCATTAAATCAATTTCTTTATTTGGACTCATAGCAGAAATTATAAATTTTTTACGAGAAGGATATAAAAGAATGACTGTGCTTCGGCAATATACAAAAACTATTATTTCTGCAATCGGAAATACGAGATGGTGGTCTACTGATGCCGCCTTACGGAAAATATTTGGTAATTACGGCGACCCAGATACGTCAATATTTTATGAACTATCTCTGACATTAAATCACATTAAAAATAATTCTTCTTTTCCTGCACATGCTCGTTTTAAAGCTTCAAATTTATTAGATAATTTGTTCAAATACGAAACCGTATTGATGGCTTATATATATTTAAAGTTATTTGGGAGTACAACTGCTTTATCAAAATATTTACAGACAGGAAATCTAATATTATCACAAGCAGTAACTATGAATCATGCTACGGTCGATATTATATCAACTGATTTAAATAATTTTAAAATGATAAAAAGAGATTGTTATACATTTATTCATTTCGTTAATAATAAGTTTGAAAATTATTCAAGTAATGGTGAAACTGAAAAAAATAATATTCAATTAAATCTACCTGTAATCAGAAAAAAAAGTAATGAAAATAAAACCAAAGAGACAATTGATGCAGAAAATATGGATAAATTTGAAAAAAACATTTTTTAAAAAATATATCAACGAGTCATATATGATTTTAAGGAACGATTTATAAATAACGAAGGCTTCTTTGCTGAAATTCAATATCTACAACCAACTTTTTTTCTGAAAAATGCTCGTTCAGAACATTTTAAAACTTTAGGAGCAGTTATGGAAAAGCTGGACTTAAAATTCGTTATGTCAGATTTTTTGGAAGAAAAATGGGAGTATTTAAAGAAAAATTTATCCGAAAAATATGTTGCTGCAAAGTTTGATTTCGATACTGATGGTGCGGATGCAGATGCGGAAGAAATGAATGAATGCAAGCGATGCAAGAATTGCTTAGTTTGTTGTTTTAAGGTTTTGCATGAGTATAATTTGTATAGCCAGGCATACAAAAACGTTTATTATATGATGAAAATTGTGCTGACTTTGTCAGTGACTCAAGTACAATGCGAACGCACATTTAATATTCTCAAATATATAAAAAACCAATTAAGAAACAGACCAAGTGATGAGCATGTAGATGCATTAAATGTTATGAATGGGAATAAAGATTTTTTGATGAGTATCGAAAATGAAGTAACAATAAAAGAAATATGTAAGGAAAGTGCTGAATTTTCTAAAAATTTAATATTTTAAATAATTTTCTTAATAAAGACGTTATATTATACATAAAATTTTTGTATTTTTTGAATTTTTTTTTTAGAAAGTGGGCCGGTTTTCAAAAAACTCCCGGTAAGAATTTCATAGCCAGTCCAACCCTGATGCTGAGGAAGTGCGATAAAGCTGTAGTAGCTGAACTCTATTGTTATTTAGCATTATCACATTCAGTACCGTAGTTAGAGAAATATTGCTCGCAGAACAAATAAATTTTTTTCAAAATTAGAAAATTGTAAAATCTTAATGCAAATTAAAACTTTTAGGGGGGACGGGGGGGGAGTGTTTTCAACTAAATTTGTTTCTGAAATTATTTCAAGAGGTTGGGTCATTGGTTGGGTTGGTCAAGGGAATTGGGCCATTTTAACCAAATGTTTTTTTATTAATATCGACCATACGTTTTGCTTCAAATAGACAAATTAATGATAAATAGGTTTCCCGAACGTTGACAAAGTTTTTTTATGATTTCACGATGAATTTAACAGATATAATCCTTATTGGATGATCACATAAATAATTTTACACAAAAATTTACTTCAAAAACCCCTCTCCTCTCCGTCTCCCTCCCCCACCACCCCTAAAAGCTTCAATTTTTTATTATTATTTTAGAGTTTCCTATTTTTTAAAAAATTGTTAGTTCTGAGAGCAATATGCCTTAGCTACGGCCTTGAAGGCATTAATATTGCATTAGCTAAAAATAGTTTAAGTTTTTTTTTTTTTGAGGAAGTTTGATAAATTTTGTCTTAAAATTATCTCACTAATAAAACGTGTGTCGCACACATCCTTAGCAAGTGGTACAAAAGGAACTCTATTATTAATTTTTGGTAGAATTGGCATTCCACCACCTATCAATTGCCATCTGCATTTATCACATTTAGTGGTTAGGCTAACTTTCCACGCTACAAATATATGTCTAACCACGTTTTATTCTAAAAATTTTCTTCTCCTAGTTTTCTGCTAAGACTCCTCACGTTTATATCGCTTTTTGACGCATTTCTTCATAATTTGGCAATCTGTTTAAATATATACATATATTTTACACTCGATTCCATGAGAATATGGCGATGCTTACGCATGTAAAATTATTTGATTTGCTTAGGAATTTTTTCTGTAGGGTAATTCCAGAGAGAAATATTGCCTTTGAACAGACATTTTTTTTTGGTAAGTACTTGCAAAATTTTCGAACAAATGCTTCGGTCACACTAACCAATAATATGATTTTTGCAACGGCAACCCTTTTACTTCTGCGCAAATGCAACACTGTTGGTTTTTAATTGTAGTCAGATCGATTTTTTGTGCAAGCAATTTTTTTTACTTTGCAATAGAAAAAACTGAAGCTAAAATAAAATCTTATGTTGAAATATTTACTTCCTTTTTAAATATGTTTAATTATGTTTAAATTCGCACTCCATCTACAAAAGAGCCACAACTCAAAATTTACAAATTTTTACTTTTTAATGTTAAAACTAATCGTAATGATTACTTCCATCAACTATCAAAATTATTCACTCCTCTTCTTACTCTTTAATTAAAAAAAAATCATTTTGTCTCTTTGTTTTGTATGGAGTCCGTTGAAGAAAAAAAAATGGTGTTTTGCTTCTCCTGAAAATTTTAAAATTTTGAGTTGTGTCTCTTTTGTAGATACTGTGCGAATTGTTTCATTATGTTGCAACTAAGTATTGTTCATTTTTGTAGTGTCAGTAACTAAAAGAAGAGTTATTTTTGCTTTGTTCAAACACAAACAATTTTTCTCCAAAATTTTCCCAAAAGCTCTGTCGAGCTTTCAAAAATAGACAATTTGATGTAGTGCCAGTAACTAAAAGAAGAGTTATTTTTGCTTTATTTAAACACAAACAATTTTTTCCCAGTTTTTTTCATTATTTCCTTCTTTGTTGCAACACAAATCTGAAAAGTATTTTTGAAAATTTTTCTGAAGTTAATTCGTTTGGTTTTTAAGCATTTTATTTCTGTAGTGTCAGTAGCCGAGTTAGAGAAGTTGAAAGCTTTGTATTTCATATTAGTGATGGAAAACTACCTGTAGTCGAGACGATTCGATTGTATGCTGACATCGATAGTCGTGACAAAAATTTCGATAGACAAATGGGCGTTGGCGGACCACTTTTACGAAATCATTATAATTAATTATTTGTGCATGTTTGCATAGTGAAAATTAGTACGTAGGTGCTATAGGTCTATATCTATCTATATCAGCTACGAACATAATCAGCTCGCGAGCTAAGAGCTTTTCAAAATGTATACGTATATAAATTCGTACGCTGAAAAAAAGCTTTCAGTCTGCAGGCAGACTCGAAGTATGCAGGGTTACGTCGCTTTGTTCGGTGGATTTCAAAATAGTTACGTTGTGTTTGTACACCGTAAAGAATAAAATAAGAAAGCGATGCGTAGTTCTGTTATATTTGTTTACATTTGATACTTAAGAAAGGCAGTGTTTTTTATTCATGTAAGCCATCATTGTTTTCATAGTTTGCAAGTATAAAATAGTTTATTTTATATTTATTTTGTCTTACGGTAAATTTTGTCTAAACAAGGCTTTATCAAAAATGTCGAAAACTGTTACTAGGTATATATATTTAATATTTAATTTCAATTTTGTTGATGTTAAATGAAAAAATAACGGGAAGGAATAAGGTAAATACAATTCAAAAATGTAATAAATAATGTTTTGTACTCGTTTTAAATTTGTTTTTTAAATGAAAATAGCTGTTTGCCGAAGAGGATTGCATAGGTAAATAACCATCTAGAAGTATGAATGTCTTTATAATCCGAAGATGAAGGTCGCCTGCTTTGAGCATTTCTTACAATATAGTGTCAAATATTAAGGGGTTTCATGTAAATGGACAAACTCCTTATAAATGGTATAAGCCGTATAAGTTTATCACCCGTCAACATTTTTTATACTAAATTTTCAATACCATTTATAAGAGTTTTTCCCAATTTCATGAAAAGACTTATAATGAATTCTAAAATATATATGCCACTGGGAATATAGATTTTGTAATGACATTAATTTACTTGTAATTTAGTAATTTATTAATGTAATGTAATGTAACTCTGTTTTAAATGTATACACAATATAGATAATAAAAAATGTAATAATATTTGCAATAATAATATAATAATGTAAGTTAACGCGATCACAGCGCGTACACGTAAAAAAATACTTGGCCTGACATTGGGTAGATTGTGCTATCTGGATTTGCGAGCTGGATAACATTAGTACCCTAAAGAAAAGTTGATGTATTCGCGCTTGCGATTTCGCCTCTAAAATTTGTAAGAAAAATTGTGTTTTCGGTAAGCATTTCGATTACCTCTTTTTTGTTGGACCGGAATTGACATTTGGCGTGTCCTCCTTTCAGAATTCTGGTCAAACAGCTATCCTCTGGAATCTTTTGTAACATCTTTTCTTCGCAAATGGTTGAGTTGTTTATTAAAAGACATTTTCCTTTCAACTCGTATGTCTCCGCTTGGCTCACCAGCATTTGTGAGAACTCTAAGTCAATTTGTTTACCGTCAGTTATGGCCGTTATGGTAATAAGGAGGTGGTACCTTGCCGTACTTAATTTCGGCATAGCTAGGACGTACAACAGGAGGGAACCATTTGTGTATACCGACGGCCTTCCGAACTCCATCACCTGAATAGCATTTTGATACGAAAGCGTCTCCATTTCCGCCAAGATTTGGGTATTTTCTTCCTTGTCTAGCATATTCCCATTTACTATTCCTGTCTTGGCCATCTGACAGACCTGAACGATTTCACTCACCTCAGCTCTTATTGCAAGCAGCTTGTTAAAAATATTGCTCTCGGTTTGGTCTTCTATTTTATCCTTTGAGATTGCATTCATTTTGTGTACAATCTGATTTACTTTTGGCAACGCTTCACGGGTAGGAGTAAAAAGTTTTTCATTAACTTTATACTGGTGGTTATTGTTATCAATTATGTTGTTTTCGCTCTGAGTATCGCTTTTGAGTATAGAGTTCCAATCAGCAGCATCCGGAGAGTCTGCGATCCATTTCCAGGTGGAGCCAATCCAATCAATCGACCGAGTTCGCCTTGGGATTCTTGCTCTTAATTCGTCCAGTCGATTGGTTATCCATCGATAGTGATATTCATACACGAGTTTTTTATCGTTGCTCTGCATACTGGAGTTAGCCAAGGATGAAATGTTTAGAAGTAAGCCCCTGTACGTATCCAAATCCACAATGTGCACGAGCTTGAAAAAACCGTTTATGACCCATCCGTCACCGTCTCGAATTGATACGATTTGAGATTCATAATTGAAAACCTGACACCATGCGCAGCAGCTACTGCTAGAATAAGCCCTAAGCTGTAATAAGAAATAGCTGTACACATTAAGCTCTCTTTTCCCTTTTTGTAGCTCTGAAGTCTAAAGATAAGATTTTTATATAAATAAATATAATATTTAGATATAACATACAGCAACCACAAAAGTCAAAGAACTATACTCTATTATATACATTAAATGTTAAATTGATTCAAATATGATTTTGTTGCTTTCAAAAGAAACAAGGGTTACAAATAGAACTGGAATTATAAATTTACTTAACATTTTCTATTCTATAAAGTAGAAATATATTCATTTAAAATGGTTTTTTTTTTTTTTAAAAAAGTAAAATTAGTTTTACTTTTAACATTCTAATCTTAGTGTTTTACTTATCTAGGTTTTTGTGATCTTTGTTAGTAGTAAAGTTGTACATTCCTTAGGATGTTTCTCTATTTAATTTTTTATATCCTGTGTGTTCTTTTGAACTATTTTTCCTTAGTAATTATTTTATTAAAAGGTGTAATTATTTTTTCCTTTCTCCTCTTTTTTATTTCTTACAAGTAAAATGTGATGATTGATTGATGTGATGTGGAACCATGATCTTTATTTTTACAATTATTCCTTTTTTTTTATTACAATAAATATTCTATGTATGGTTGTATTCAACTGCTTTATTATTGCATGTGATATTGCCTGTATCTAATGAGTTGGTAAGTGCCTTTTTTTCCATTTATTGTTAGTGTCTATGAATTCTTGCCAATTAATTTCTAACTTATTATTATCTTTTCCCTAATTCCGCTTGTGTATTTTATGGAACTTTTTTCCAGTATCAGTCACAACAGTTACTCTATTATTCCTTGCTGCTACTACCTGCTTCTTATAAAGAGGCTCTGTTTTGCCTTAATCTGCTTATCTGTGACATAAATTTGGTCACATATACTAAACTATTTAGGAATCTGCTTCTTTTTGTTTATCCCGAGATTTCTTATTTCCTGATTTTTTTCTATCTGTGCTCTAATTTCTTCATGGATTCTACTTCTAAACTCTGCTAGGTTTTGATAATTTTTTGTTTGGGTTCTGTCAAAATATATATCACTAGGTTTTTACTCTGTCACTGTATGAAACGTGTTATTATGTCGGTATACAGCTATATAAACTAGTTCTTTCGGCTACATGTTACGCATTTCTTGTTTCAGACTCCGATAAATTTCTAAAAGAGTGGAATGAAACCGTTCTACTTGACCGTTAACCTCACTACGCTGAGTTGGCGTCTGGTACAATTCCACTTCTAAGGATCTTATGTAGTTTGATAGGGTAGGACTCATGAAACCTCTTTCATTATCTGTGACAATGATTTTGGGTACTGTAAAGTAGTGAAGAACCTTAGTTAATTTTGAACGTAAATGGATTGCTGATTTATTTTTAATATGAAAGAGTCTTGCAAGTTTTGTGATTTTATCAACACAACTTAGAAATTTTTCCTTTTGCAGCTCAAAGATGTCTATGTGTAGAATTTCACATGGGTATGTGGAGACTGGGGTCTGCTGCAATTGAGGCCTAGGCGGATGTAGGTCGTATTTGCTTATCTTACAAGTTTCTCAGTGTGAGGTGTACCTTTTTATAAGTGCATTCATGCGCGGGAAATAATATTTCTCAATTATCTGGGCACCATTCTCCCGCGGGTTCCAATGCGCATGTTTATGCTTATCTCCAATGATCCGACAGATTCTTTCTTCATTGCATACGTCTTCCACAACTTTTTGAGTGATTCTCATTTTGTATCTAGAAAAATGGTCTACATAAACTTCTTGAAGAAGTTGTAAGAGGGTTCAGGTATTTTTATCCCGTTAATGACCGCAGGATTCAGAAGTTTTTTTAAGTTAGTTTTTAAATTTTCACTATTAATCTCCATAGATATGTAATGGCGCTTGTACCCCGGGTGTGGTGCCTTCCAACAATGGAGGTCACTGCCTTGCCTGGTCATTAATTGGTACTTAAACACATTAAAGGGAGCTTCTACATGTGGTATTAAATCAGAGCTGTCTCTTTCCGCACTGTGCATGGTCGCAGATGACGTTTGGGTATCTTCGCTAGCCGTCTCGGCGGCGGCATCCTGGCCTTCTGATGCTGTATCCGTAACAGAGTCACTTGAACTTGGCAAGTGATTCAGTTCCGTTCTGAGTCTCGAAAGAGCGTCGGCCACAAAGTTAGATTTACCTGGCTTGTAAACCAACTCGTAGTTATACTCTTCTATCCATCTCTTAAGTTTCGCGTTATAATTCCTATTTCCTAACCCGAAGGTTAAGGGCTAGTGATCCGTAAAAATTTTGATATTTTTAGCACCATAAACATAGGTTCGAAGGTTGTCCAAGGCCCAGACTAGGCCCAGCATCTCCTTCTCGTTAGTAGCGTAGTTTTCCTCGGTTGTGCTCAAGGAACGCGATACAAATGCAATGGGCCTATCTTTACCCATTTCGCCTTGAGACAGGACAGCTCCAATAGCAAAGTCAGAGGCGTCTGTTTTTAAATTAAATGGTTTGTCAAAGTCAGGGAACGCTAAAACCTCATAAGACATTTATAACAATTTCAATTCTCTAAAAGCCTCAATTAGCATTTACCTGCGCATGTTCTCCCCTTGTCAAATTGGTCAAGGGTTTAGCCACCTTAGCATAATCCTTTATAAATCTTCTGTAGTATAATGTCAAACCAAGGAAACTCTTCAGCTCCTTCAAGGTTTCCGGTGGCAAAATTTGTTCAATGGCCTTAGCCTTTTTTTCGTCAGGCTTGATACCATCAGGCGTTACGACATATCTGAGGAATTCTACCTCCGTACTCAGGAATTGAGTCTTTTCCAAATTGGCTCTCAGGTTTGCCTCGAGTAATCGAGAAAAAATCATTTCAACATTCTGAAGATGGTCGTCCTCATCCCTGCCGAGCACGATACTGTCATCGTTATATACGTAGCAAATCTTACCAATAGACTCCCTCAGCACGTCGTCAATCATTCTTTGAAAAATCGCCAGCGCGTTCTTCAAACCGAAGGGTAATCGTAGAAATTCATATTTACCGTTCATGGTCCAGAACGTAGTTTTAGGAACATCTGATGGTTTCATTGGAATTTGGAGAAACCCAGACGTTAAGTCAAGCGTGGTATAAAACTTCGCTTTTCCTAAGCTAGCAAGAGTTGAATTTATCTCAGGTATAGGGTATGCGTCGGATATGGTCACACAGTTAAGTCTTTTAAAGTTCACAACCATTCTATATTGTTTTTCACCACTGGGTTTGGGTTTTTTAGGATCCACCCAAAAAGGAAAGTTGTACGGGCTCTTAGAGGGTCGAATTGCACCTTCAAATAATAGTTAATTGATTTGCCTCTCTACTTTATCCCTCATTGGAACCGGATAGAGATAACTTTTAGTATAGATGGGCTCATCGGTCGTTGTCCTGATTTCGGCCTTTATTGTGGTCTTTATTGTATGGTTTCCACCAATTGGGCCAATTAGCTGGTTATATTTGCTCAGAAGATTTTTTATGCGAAACTCTGCGCTAGCGGATACACTACCTGGTTCGATTAAATAAACTTTTTTTGATATTCTTGCTTTTAATGGAATTTGAATGTTAAGTTGAAGTGTTAAGATGCTATTTTAATGATCAATTACCGCTTCTAGGTCCTTTAGGGTATCAGCACCGATAATCCTATCGAAGGACGTTAGGCCTGGCAAAACATAGAAGGACACAATGGTATCATTGCCAATTTTCTCAAAAAACTTACCACTAACCATCTTATTTACATTAAAGTTGCCGGCGGCAGTATGTACATGAAAGGGATTTTTTAGCACAGTTGAGTCAGTTGTCACAGACGGACTTATGAAATTTTTATTAGCTCCAGTGTCGACCAGGAATTTCAGAATGGAGCCATCCTGCGTTCGGTATTCTATATAAGGTACGCTGGAGAGGCGCCCGCCATAAAATTTAAGTTGCCGATACCACTGGATTCAGGCTCTGGCCTCTCCTGACAATCCTCCTCCGTTGCTTCTGGATTTGACATTTGGATGTTGTTTAGCCTCTGGTATTTCTGCGGGTAGTTGGTAGACATAGCTCTTATTTTGAAGGTTTTGACACCCTGAGGATGGTTTACGTAGTTTGATCTCCTTGTTTGCATGGATTCGTGGACTTCTATTCTTTCGGGTGGGGTAGGTGCCATCGGCTTGTTTGGATAGTTTGATTGAAAATTCCTTTTATTGTTATAACTATTGTTGCCCCTCGAAGCGAAGCGGTTAAATGCCCTGGGTGGAAGATGCGGTCTATCTTCGGTACGGGATACCTGGTTTATCGGAACTGTAACCCTATTTAAAACACTTGAATGAATGATATTATTTCTTAGAGAAAGAATTTGTATTACTAAGCAGGCGGAGTACGCCTCCGGTAGAGTCCTAGGCTTTTGAATTATTAGCATTTTAGAAAGATCGCCGTTTAAGCCTCGGATAAAAACGTCCAATGCACGGTTACGGTAGCATTCTACCAATGCATTGATTGTCTCTTGAGAGTACGTTCCTGTTCTTATTTTATTTATGATAAGTGAGAATTGGTGGTTTACCGTTTCATAGAATTCACCTAACTTGTAGCCCTTCTGCGATAATTGATTAAGTTGGTGTTCTAAAGTACCAATATCTCTTTTGTCAGCACAATGCAGTGACAGAACTTTTTTGATGGCTGGCCATTCGTCATCGAAGATATAGTACGGCACCAAGGCTGTGTCGGCACCACCCCGAATTTTTTGCCTTATGTGCTGCAATATGGCCCTATAAATGGGTTTATCCCGTACTATCAAAAACTCTTGAGTATGGACTCCACTCTGTGTATCCAGGATACATATTTCACCGGATTTCCCTCAAATACCTGTAGCTCCTTCACACATTCAGGAAGCCTATATCTTATATATCTTTAGCCTATATCTTTAAGCTCTGCTCCGTTCTTGGTGCGCAAAGAGCCACAGGACTCACATTACCGACTGAATTTTGGTCAGATTCCAATTCCCTACCTTCAATCTGAGCTATACGGTCCTTTACCTTTTTCAACTCGGCCCCAAGAGCGGTAGAGGCTTGCATGTCGCTTCCTGTACTTTCTAGCCTACCCAATCGGGCTTCTATTTCCCTTAACTGTTCAATGAGAGCATTGACTGACAACCAAGAGACAAATTGACAAATTATCGTCAATAAAGTGGGCGTTCTTCAACAAATGGGCGTGGCAGTATTATAAAAACACTGTGTCTCGACTAATATGGACACTAGGGTACTGAAATTTAGTACAGTGGTAGGCACAATTATTACAAATTGCCGTCAACAAAATGGGCGTTATTTGACAAATGGGCGTGGCAAAATTAGAAAAAGAGTATATCTGGAATAATATTGATACTATGGTACTGCAATTTGGTATAAGGGTAGGCTATTACTATTACAAATTGTGGCCAATAAAGTGGGCGTCATTCGACAAATGGGAGTGGCAATATTATATAAACACTATATCTCGAATAATATTAACACTAGGGTACTGAAATTTAGTGCAGTGGTAAGCACAATTATTACAAATTGCCATCAACAAAATGGGCGTTATTTGACTAATGGGCGTGGCAATATTAGAAAAAGAGTATATCTCGAATAATATTGATATTATAGTTCTGCAATTTAGTATGAGGGCAGGCATTACTATTACAAATTATGGCTAATAAAGTGGGCGTTATTCGACAAATGGGCGTGGCAATATTATAAAAACACTATATCTCGAATAATATGGACACTAGGGTACTGAAATTTAGTGCAGTAGTAAGCACAATTATTACAAATTGCCGTCAACAAAATGGCTGTTATTTGGCAAATGGGTGTGCAATATTAGAAAAAGAGTATATCTCGAATTATATTGATACTATGGTACTGCAAGTTGGTATAGGGGTAGGCATTATTATTAAAAATTACGGTGAAGAAAATGGGCGGATTTCGAATACTGGGCGTGGCAATATTAGAAAAACAGTGTATCTCGAATAATATTGACACTAGGGCACTGAAATTTATTGTAGTACAGGGGTAGGCACAATTATTTAAAATTATGGTCAATAAAGTAGGCGTTATTCTATAAATGGCCGTGGCAATACTAGATAAACCCTATCTCAGTTAATATTGACGCTGGGGTACTGAAATAAAGTTCAGGGGTAGGCACAATCATTGGAAATAACGCTCCAGAAAGTGGGCGCTTATTTAACAAAGGGGCGTGGCAATATTTGAAAAACACTATATCTCGAATAATATTGACACTAGGGTAATAAATTTCGTTACAAGAATGGGTATAATAATTTCAAAACATGTGACATCTAATTTAAATTTAAGAGGCAGATATTTGAAATAACCAACAAACTTTCAGATTTTAATAGAACAAATTTTTTCGGAACAATTTTATTTAAGTTGTTTATACACTTTTTTCGAAAATTTATCATATTCTCTAAAAAGGAAGAAATAAAAATTTTTTAAAAACAACACAACCGACTACAAAATCACTACAAAGTAAAAAATAATTTTAAAAATACTTTTCCTCTTAATTTCTTGGTCATATTTGATAATTTATTGAAACATATTATTATACATGAAATCTTATTATCTTAGTATTTTTCTTATTTGTTTTATTATCATAAATATATTAATTTCCTGATGAATACAAAGGCTTTGAAGTTGGCCCTTCTGATTAAAAGTCTGATTATATTAGCGCCAGCCTTGATCCCTAGTCCCGCTTCATTAATTAGACTTCTTGCAAGTCTTAACAGAGAGTCTGCATTAAATTGCTTATTCATTTCTGACATTCTACGACTATTTCAAGATGGAAATATCTGGTGTGTGGTATAAAATCTTTTTGAAAGAAAACCCTTAAACTGTATCACTTTCACCTAAAATTTTTGACTTAAGATGGAAGTGATTTCATTTAATCATTTAAATTACAGTTCTAAATGAGTCATTATCATCATCATCATCATGCGTGGAGCGTGCATTTCCTGCCTTAAAATTAGTTAAAATTAGTAAAACTTTGGTTCAATTCTAAGGTCCAAAACTTTGGACCTTAGATTTACGAGCTCAATTTGAGCTTTATTGAGCTTTATTTAGACCTCAAAAAAATTTCGGTTAGATTTTGCTTTTTATTTTTGCCTTAACAAATAAAAAGCAGAAATAATTATTTGCTCAAAATTTTAAAAGTCAAAATATAATTTTTATTGTTGCTTTTTATTATAAAATGCATAATTGGTACCTATTAATGTTAAGCCCTATTAATGTCAGATTGGCCCTATTTTTATATGAATTTTGGCCCTTTTGCAGTAAAGCCAATGTCATCCCTGCTACGATCCCTTCTTTTAGCCATTCTTAAGGAGTGTCCAGCAGGCCTCTTTAGAGCAGGGAGAGCGGAAGGCATGAACAATTTTCCCATTTCATATAAAAAAGTAAATGGGCTTGGCTACGAATAGAGTAGGCCTCCGACATCCATTTCAAGGCCTGCTAGTAGCGCTTCGAACACCTCCAAATGCGTACTGGAAAGTAGAACCAGTTTTTGTAAGAAATGTATACCTGTTGCATTGCCTTGGCTAGCGAAAAACCAGACCTTATAGAAGCACTCGCCGGAGCAGCGAGGAAGTCATGTGTCTTGCCGCCAAAAGTAGCACTAAATGCATGCCTTCGTTCAAAGAGGCCTAGCCTTATTGCCTATTGGGCACTGATCTATATCTATCTATATCTATCTATCCATATATATAAAAATCATATGCCACATGACTGTTGCCGCATCATTTATCAATTGAGACTAAACCGATTTGGTTAATCTTTACATATCATAGCATTGGTGCATAAATTCCATATTTTTATTTAATGTTGTTTATTGTTTTTATTTACTTAAAACGGCATGATTTGAACTTTTTCGCATTTAAACAATTTTGACATTTGAACTTTTTTAGGCAAATTTAAATTTCATGCGAATGTGTTTCGAAAATTGTTTTCTTCCCCTAACAAAAAACCTAAAATTTAAGATTTATAAGACTTATTATAATACCATGGTGCAGTGCTTTTCAAAAATTAGAAAAAAAAGAAAACACTTATTTTTGAAAAAAAAAAGAAAACACTATTGCCGCCAAAAATAAATTTTTCGTCTGATTTTACAAAGGACAAGGACATTTTACAAGGACAAGAAGGAACGAAGGAATAATTTCAAAAAAATATTCGCGCTGGCTATATTATGTTAAATTGGCCGACATATGTTATGTCGTAACAAAAATATTTAAATATCATAACAATTGTCGGACTTTTTTTTCATCTAACAGTGACTGAACAAGTCGGGGTAAAAATATGGTATAATGCTACTGTTTTTTTGTTTTTTTTTTTATTGAATGTTAAAAAGGTAATAAAATTACAATTTCAATCTTAAAAAATTTCAATAGCCTTCGGCTATCTAGGATTGTTATACATATCGGAAAAAACTAATAGTATAATTGTCTTAAATATCATAATATATTTTTAATTTAAAAGTAGTTGAAAAAGTAGTTTTTGTCAACCACAACTAGTTGAAATTCTGACTTTTTCCTATAGAACGAACTAACATATTTTGTATGGTGATGTCCGCTAAATAAGTCAATTGACTTTCGTCTACATATATTTTTAACTACTTGTTAAACTAGTTAAATTTAAGTTATTTTTTTAATTACCTTTAATTACCTAAAATAACCAATTGACTATTTAATATTCCACTTACTGAAGATGAATTTAAAAGCAAAAAAATTTCAAATTTCTATACATCAAAGAGATCAAAGAGACTGTTTTGAAAAATACATAAATCGTGCCAAAAAAAATCATGCCCGGTCGACACAAATAAATTCTGAAATATAAAATCTGATAGCAAAATGAAAACACAAACCGAAGGTGCCGATCCAATTGATCGGAGTTGTGTGCATACTGCGCCTGTTATTTAACACGAGCCAGCTTTTTAATGCTTCATTTCAAAATATGAGCTAAACAAGCGTGTCCGCGGGATTTTCCACGCTTTGCAACCATCAATCATGGTCGATGGGCACACCGATATTTTGCTTAGTGCTTCTTTTAAGTGCACAATCGCAATGAAGTGATAGAGCAGACTCGACGCTACGTAGGGAAAGGCGTGCGTCTTTCACTATTGAAGTGATGAGGTGTTTGCTTAATGGTTAAGCAATGCATCAATTTTTGTACAGAGTCCAAATTGTGCAATGTTTGCTAAACAGTACCAGTTTGTAATTTGAATATCTTAAATAAAGAAATGCTGTTGCTAAACAGTACCAGTTTGTAATTTGAATATCTTAAATAATGAATTTTTAATCGTTTCACAGGGTTTAGAGACAGTTTATTAGTTTTAAAGTGTGTTTGCAGCCCAATGACGTAAATAAAAAAATATGTCTTTTTGAAACAAAATGTTAGTGAAGCCTAAAGTTAATAATATTTGATGAAATAACATGGTTAAATATTTATAAACTTGTAATCTAATAAAAATTTGCAATTAAAACATGTCCAAGTCAGATTAGTTGCCGCCTTAATATAATTCAAAGTAGTTTATCAACTACTTGTTTTTAAGTAGTATTTCAATTACTTCATATATAATGCAATAAAAACTATTTAGAATTGAAGTGGATCCCGCCTTAATATAATTCAAAGTACTTCATGTACTAGTCTATTTTAAATTAGTTTTTTAATTAGTTGTTTTTAAAAACAAGGTAGTTTGTTTCTATAGGGTGGTGTGTCCCAATCTTAGGCGGGTGTAGCCTATTGTTTTTTCCGGCTAATGGTATATTGATACTATGGTGTTAACTGATTTGGATTGATGGTCTTGTAGTAATGCGAATAGTGTTCCCATTTGATTTAGCTCTGTTCTGAGAGTATATTGTCTACAGCTTTACCAATGTCACGTTTGTTTTCTGAGAAGATAGTGATGAGTGGTGATATTGTTGCAAGCTTGGCTGCCTCATCCGCAGCTGTGTTCCCCATAATACCTTTATGTCCTGGTAACCATAGGAGATTTATACCAGACTTTTTTATAAGAATATCATGAATTTGCGATATGGTTGAGTTGTTATTTTGTAGGCTATTGACGGCATTAATGACGGATAAGGAGTCTGTGCATAGGATGATTTTTTTATATTTTTGATTTTTTAGCAAATTTGGCCGCATAAAGAATGGGTTTAGATTCGGCAGTGAAAATTGAAGAGTACCATGGTAAGGATCCGATTTACAAAATGTTGTTACTTTCATCGACAATGCTGAAAGCTGTTGATGTGAGTGTTTTAGACCCACCAGCGTATCACATTTTCCAGTCACTGTATTGATTACGTATTTCTGAGAACATTTGACGAACGTTTCAGAATTAGTTTCATTTTTTGAAAAATTGTGGAGTTCCAATATAGTGCTTGATTAACGGAGGTGCCAAGGTGGAGCTCGATTAGTGTTTTGGGCCAATGCAATGATTATGTTGTTGTTGTTTGCAAAATCTATAGCTCTGTACAATGCTTGTGGCTTTTTAGCAGTGCGTTTTCGTTTTAACGGTTTTTTAGCCACTTCATTTATTTGAGAGCCCTCTGAGTGGATTATTTTGAAAATTATTCTTCCTGTTGTGTAGCGGTTTTCAATTTCTGGAAGCCCGGATTCGGTTAGTATGTTTAGGATGGGTGTAGATCGAAACGCACCCAATGCGAGACGAGCAGCAGCATGATAAAGACTTTTGATTTTTTGTAAGTTTCTTTTCGTAGTTGCGGCAAATATATGTAGGCCGTAATCGATTTTTGAGAGAATGATGGAACGTGCTATGCCGATTAGTGAATTGTTATTATTATTATTATTATTATTATTATTATTATTATTATTATTATTATTATTATTATTATTATTATTATTATTATTATTATTATTATTATTATTTATTTGAATGCTAAGCACATATGGCTTTATAGCAATTAATATTAGACAAAATTAATGCAATTAATTTATGTACTATTACATTTTTATAAAAATGTAAAATTGTCAGGTTTTCAGGTTGCAATCCAGTTAGCTCTTAGTAGTAAATAGACTGGTTGATGAGAGCGGTGCTCCCATAAGCCCCGCTAGACGGACGAAGTCGAGTTCATACATGTGCTAGGCAAGACAGACGAGGTCTTGCTTTGGATAATCAAAATATTGTATATCTATAGCGTGTATATATATATACAAATATGGATCAGAGCACAGCTCACACATGCAAAGCTAGTCGTACCGCGTCAAACCGGCATATGGCAGGCAAGACGGACATGGTCTCGCTCTGGATAATCATATTAAACTACACAGCTAGATTGTATAAGTTGTTGCCAAACATCACAGGAAAATATTAAGTATCCTTGGAAAGCATGATCGAGATTAGTGGCGGTACTGTAGATATTGTAAAATATTAAATTTAATTGAGTAAACGGATTCATTTAAAGAAATTGCATCTAAAACAAAATTAAAGTCCCCACAAGCGCTTCTGAGTGGTTCGTTTTGCAAGTACAGTGCAATCGCGATTGAGGGAACTAATTCTTGCAAGGCTTGTTCCCTCAACCAAGACTGTTCCTTGAACTCAAATCAGGATTCTCTTTAATAATTTTTCATCAAAATTTGTTTTTTAATAAGAGATGAATTTTATAAATGAGATCATTTTTGTTTAAACATTTTTTTTCCATTTTACAAAAGTTTTAAGTTTTTCCAAAGAAATCTTGAATATTTGTTTGCTTTTTTTTTACTTTAAGGCACTGTTTCACAGCATCCTCTCTAAAGTTTTTTAGAACAAGTATATTAGGAAGTGAATTTGTGTACTCTTCTGCCCACTCGATAGCCTTGTCAAAGACTGCAACAGCTTCTGATGCGGTTATAATACGTGTTTCATTTGACAATGGTTCTTCGTCATTTTCTGAACTTACTTCAGCAATATCATCAATTACATCCCAGTTTTCAATATGGTCATCCGTTGAAACCCAGTTAGCCAAATCTTCTGCATTAAACGTTGCCTATGAAAAAATATTATTTGTTAAATTATGTCCATACATTCACATGTACAATGCAGGGGCTTACTTCTGGCAAAACACATTCAAGCAAATTTTGTATTTCCTCATATTCTTTAGATTTTTTCTGGATAAGATTTAAACGTAACACACTTAACGGGGTATCTTCATCTTCGCTACAGATTGCTTCTTCTTCATTTGAAAAATCATCTTTTAAAAGAGGATGCCAACATTTTTCCACGACGTCAGGATTTACTTTTTCCCATGCTAGTGCCAACTGGCATACAGCGTCTTTTAAGTTAATACTCTTCAAAAATCCTTCCGTGTCCATTTTTCCGAACGCTGATCTCAACAAATTTGTCTTGTAATGCAATTTTGTTAATCTAATTACATTCTGGTCCATGGGTTGTATCAAAGGTGTCACATTTGGTGGCATAAAGATGGTAAAAATCGAACCACAATCTGTTTTCAAATCTTCTTCGCTAGGATGACAAGGAGCATTGTCTAAAATCAGAACTGCTCTACGTGGCAACCTTTGTTTTTGCAAGAAACGTGTTACCTTTAAAAAAGACAATAAATGTTTCAACTTACTTAAACCGACAAACTGATTTAAATAGACGACGACTAAAAGTCATCAATGGCCGCATTCAACAGAGTCAACAGTTGAGAACTTATTATGTAGCGATACCTATGTGAGCGATCTTTCTTCTGAATGGTCTGCTGCGTGAAGCGTCAGAAAAGTTGTCAAACTAATGAAATTTGACAATAATCAATAGTTGAGCAAAAGTAGCGTAGAATTTCTTCGCTCGATTAAATGGCGTCCGCTGCCTGATCAGTTTTAGTGAGCGCTGTCATAATTGTACCATTCAGCGGATTTTTACTCATCTGCTGCCAACAGTTGACTCTGTTGAATGCGGGCAATGAAGCAAATAGCCACCATAGCAAATTACAGGGTAGCCCCCTACTCCAGTTTATGTAACTTAATGCTGAGCGTGGAACTTGACAATTTTAGTCGCCTTTTCTTTAACTAAAACCTACAACAAATCAGAAAACTTATAAACTTACCTGTGGCACAAATGAATTATGAAACCATTCCTTAAAAATTGATGCGGTCATCCATGCGTTTTTAGAGTTTTTATACTCTACTGGTAATTCAAAATTTTTAAATGATCTTGGTTTTTTTGACTGGCCTATTACCAATGGTTTTAATTTGTGCAATCCAGTTGCATTTGTACAGGCCAAAAATGTTACCCTTGCTTTTTCAGTTTTTCTACCAGGAGCATTTTTTTCAACAGAGCTGACGTAAGTCTTATTGGGTAACGATTTCCAAAATAAACCCGTTTCATCTGCATTGTAAATTTGATTGTCGCATAACTTCAGCTCAGCCTTTAGTTTCTTCAATTTATTTTTAAATTCTGGAACAGCTTCGAGGTTAGATGATAATTTTTCACCACAAATCTTTAATAATCTTATGCCAAATCTATTTTTAAAACCATTGAGCCATCCACAACTTGCGTTGAACCCGTTGCTTGATCTGTACATTTTTTCGTGCAACTGCTTCGCTTTTGCTCTAAGCAACACGCCTCCTATTGGCAAATGCTTACTCCTTTGAGAAATGAACCACTTATAAAGTTTGTTTTCCATATGTGGAAATTCGCCAGCTTTAGATGACTTTCTTTTGCGGTGGCATTTGGATGCTGCTTCCAAAATCCTAGCCTTGTTTTTTTTATGCGTGTTATGGTGGACTTAGCGACTTTATATTCTTGCGCTAGTTGTGTACATCCATAACCTTTTGAAAGTTTTTCCAAAATGTCTGTCTTTGTTTTGAAAGACAGAAATAATTTCGTTTTTTTCGACATTGTCCAAACGCACGCGCCAAGTTTTAAAAATCAACTGATTTTGTACACAATCTTAACTCACTTATGTACATGCTTTTATTTCAAGCAAAAACGAAAAGACAGTAACGGGGAAGTACAAAACATATATTTAAAAATGTTCATATGTACTTAGCATGTGCAATATACAAATATATGTAGGTTTGCATAACATTCTTTTCTATTTTCAGTCAATGTTCCCTCAACTCAGTACTATTGAAATTGTATAGTTCCCTCTACAGAGTAGTAAATGAAAAAAAAAATACGTGTTCCCTTAACCGAGTAGTTCTCTCAATCCGGGGTTCCCTCAACCGCGATTGCACTGTAATTAGTTCTACAAAAGTTCATGTAAAGTAACTCAAAAGATCTTCTAGGTCGGAGAGGAATATTAAAGTAAATTTTGCTCCGCAAATATTCTGTCTACATATCCATGTAAAAGTTGAAAAATCCAAGTAGCATTTAGCATAATTCTCCGATTATTTAAAGTAGGGAGATTTAAAAGTTGCAGACGATATTCATAAGGTGGTAGGTGATAATTAAAATGGCAGTAAAGATGGCTTAAGCAGAACAAAATAAACTTTTTCTGAACTGATTCTATGTCGTCAATGTAACAACTAAATCGAGGGCACCAAACAATTGAAGCATATTCTAAAATAGGTCGCACTAGAGAGGTGAATAAGGTTGTTGTTATATAGGGATTATTAAACTCTTTTGCCCATCGTTTAATAAAACCTAAAGTAGTATTTGCTCGATTTATAATTTTATTAATATTAGTATTCATAGTTACTCCAAGATCATGTAAGATATCTAAAGACTCTAATGTATTATCACAAATTTTATGAATACATGTGACAGGAGATTTTCAAGTGAAGGTCATGCGCTTGCATTTCTTCATGTTAAGATTCATACGATTCACGTTGCACCAGTTATAAAGATGGTCTATGTCAGTTTGCAAGAGAATGACATCATTAGCATTTTTGGAAGGAAGAAATAGTTTCACTTCGTCTGCGTACATTAAAATGCTCAAATGCCTTATGACAGATGGCAAATCATTTATAAACAGTAAAAAAAGAAGAGGCCCAAAGTGGTTTCCTTGAGGTACACCAGAAGTGACAGGAAACTCATGAGGTTTCAGAAGTTTAAAAAGAACACGTTGTGTTCTATTGCATAAATAAGATTCAATCCAACTTACAAGTGTTGTGGGAAATCCAGCAATAGATAACTTTAAGACTAAGAGTTTATGATAAACAACATCAAAAGCTTTACTAAAATCAGTGTATATAACATCAGTCTGTAAACCTTTTCCAAAATTCTCAATGGTCTTAGAGGTAAATTAAAGTAGATTTGTAACCGTAAATTTTCCAGAAACGAATCCATGTTGGAGTGAAGACAATAAAGATTTAACACTATGTGTTAATTGTGTAGTAATAATTGCCTGTAATAATAAAAGCTTCGACAAAGCGCTTAATTTTGCAACTCCACGATAGTTATCGATTAAAGACCTGTTACCAGACTTGTGCAACGGAATAATAAAAGACGACTTTCAGGCAACTTGAAAATTGCAAGATTTTAATGAGAAAGAAAAAAGCAAAGTGATTGGAGTTACTAATACATCAGAGCAATATTTTAATATACATGACGGTATATTGTCGGGACCACATTTATATGACGTTTTAAGAGCTTTTAAGTATGATAAAACCGTGTTAGTATCAATTATTGGCAGACAAATATCCCCAGATTGAACGCTAAATGGATAGCTTAGATTATCATAGGATGAAGATGAATAGGTCGCTTTAAAAAAGTCAGCGATAAAATTACAAATGCTATTCTCGCTATCCGATTCAACAGTCTTATATATCATAAAAGAACGATAGATATCAATCTTGCGTTTTGTGTTGACAAAGTTCCAGAATGATTTGGCATCAGATTTGATGTTTAATTTTACTTTTATTAAATAAATATCGTAAGATTGCTTGCATAATTGACGATACTTGTACTTAATAATGGTATAAGAACAAAAATCTGTAATACTATGAGTTTTTTGAAATTTTTTATAATGCATGGATTTTAAGTTTCTTAATTTTCTCAGTTCTTCAGTAAACCATACAGGAACAGATGCTAAACGGGCTTATCTCTGGGGTACTGTTGATAGAAAACAATCATTGAGAGTTCTATTAAAAGCAGAGACAGCCGAATCAAGGTTTTCTGGCGATGTTTTTTATTAACGATATTTAGTACGGATGTCCAGTTAATATTAGAACTTTAAGGCGGTCTTCTCATTCAAAACCCGTTTTTTGGACCCTTTTTAAAAAAATTCTTATTTGAAAACGCAAAGAATAATTGAAAACTTTTTTTATTTATTGTATTACAAAAGGTTCAAAGTAAATAAAAAAATTTTTTTTGCCTCGATACGTGGGCTGTTCAAAAAGTAATGAGACTTCAAAGTTGGTGGTGAAAAAAAAGGTGTCGTCACGGCGGCCCCGATTCCGGGTCTCCGGAGTGTCTGAAATGAAAAAAAAGAACGGGGTTATAATCAGTAGAGATGTAATTCTCGGGTGAACCTCAAACTTAATTTTGTGATTTTTTTTGACAAAATTACGGCCATTCAAAAAAAAAATTTCAATTTCGGGTTTTTTTTTTTGTAGTTTAGTGTAAAAAAAAAATAGTAAAAAATTTTTTAAAATTATGGTCGAGGTTCACCCGAGAATGGTGACAATTCTGCGTCGATTCCATTTTGTTTCATGAAAATCGGTTCAGTTGAACTGGAGATATCATGGCCGCCAGTTCGAAAAACGTGGGTTCGAGATAAACGCGTTTAAAGTTTGAAGTAATTTTTTTGGGAAAAAAAAAAAAAAAATCAAAAATGTTTAAATGCAGTTTTAAAGAGCTGACAATTTTTACTTACAAATATTAGTCGGCGATGCCAGCTCCATACAGGCCACCTTCCTCTTTTTCGTAGAAACTGCTTTCTGCTGCCCTCTCTGCTCTGCGAGCCGTTCTGCCAGCTTTTGATGATGCCGCAGCTCGAGTCTCTGATCGGTTCAATTTGTCTTCATTGCGAGATAGTGCGTATTCGTATGCGTTTTTGCCAATCGCAATACCCATCAAACCCATAATTTTAAGTATGGGTATAAAACCGTCGTTGAAGAGGCACGTTGCAATGAAATTGGCCACTTCGATGGTGCGTGCGCCTGAGTTGATGTGTTTGGGCGAAAGTGACCAAAGAACAGAATTGTAGGACTCATTGGAATTCTGAGTTTCAGATCCAAGGCATCTTTCAAGCAAATTATCTGCCGACAGCGCTTCGTAAGCTGGTTTTATTACCTCCATCACCTTCTTGTCCATCAGACCTTGCTTCACAAAAAAGGCTGTATCTTCTAAAGTATTTCGAATTTCTAAAAATCCTTTTAGGGGCATATTCACAACTAAAAAAAAGTTCCTCAATGAGAAGACCCCCTTAACGTTCTACATTAATATTAAAAAAATTTAACTCAGCTTTCCTTAATATTTAAATATTTTTATATTTATTTAATAAAATTTTTTGTCTATTTTCCACATATTTTGTGAAGATAGTTTTTGAAGAATGTTTGAAATATTTTTAATATATCAATATATGTAATTCATTTGATTAAATGAAACATTTCACATAAATAAAATTTTGTAGATATGTTTTTCTCCTTGCTTTTATTTTGATTCGTTCTGTAAAATTAATAAAAATAAATGAAATGAAATGAAAAGTAAAATTAATGAAAACAAATAGAAGTCTTTTTTTTCATGCACATCGTATACATTCGAAACGAATAGCCGATCAAGTTTCTTATATGAAAAATTCTTCCTGAAAAATTCTCGTATTCGTTTCAACATGTTTAACAACTGCAATCGCCGAATGGGTAAGGTGCTGGACTAGCATTCAGATGACGTGGTTGCGATTCTTGACATGGTAAGTTTAAAATTATAATTTATACTTAGAGTAGAGTTTTTCCGTCAATGTAATAATTTATTGGTTATTAAAAACCTCGAAAATTAATTTTTTTGTTTATTTTGTCACGTTTTGGTAAATATCTCATATTTTCGCCAGTTCGAAAACGTTCCGATTGTTCCAAAAATTGTATTTAATTTAATTTCAAATCTCGATTCGAAAACGTTTTGATTATTCTAAAAATCTCGTATTAAATTGTTATACCTTGCAAGTTAAAGTTGTATTCAACCCCTTTTTAAAAACATGTTTAAAATATTTACAATATATTTTCCATATTTATTCCAATTTATTTGAAAATATAATATGTAAATTGCATTGAGTGAAGTATTATATATAATATATAATAAATTGGATTAAATGCAACATTTTCTAGTTGACCTAAAAAAATTTAATATAATTACAAACATTGAAAAAATAAGATTTAATTTTTCCATACTTCAATTTGTCAAATAAATACCAGCAACTTGATTGAAAAGCTTTGAAACTTGCAAATATCTAATTGGGAAATTGTTACATTTTTCTTACATTTACAAAAACTTACAAACATTTAAACATTGAAGTTAAGTATCTATATCTATTCTATTAATAATAATATAATAATATCTAAGGTTTCATATAAATATATAGCTATATTAAAAATTTCGATTGTCAACACAACTTTGAAATTTCTAAAATTCTAGCCAGAAGAAAAAAAATCCTAGGTACTAAACCAACAAGAAGCACAGCAGTTGATAAATTCCTAGCTTAGTATACGATAGCAACAACAAGCAGAATACAAAAAAATGCATGCAAATTTCTTTCCTCCATTTCAGCTACCCACACACATGCATGCGAACAAAAACACCCTGTAGGAAAATCAACTAATTTAAATGTAGTTGATAAAGTAGTTTTTTGTCAACCACAACTAGTTGAAATTCTGACTTTTTTCCATAGAACGAACTAACATATTTTGTATGGTGATGTCCGCTAAATAAGTCAATTGACTTTCGTCTGCATATATTTTCAACTACTTGTTAAATTAGTTAAATTTAAATTATTTTTAACTACTTTAAAATTACCCATTGAATAATGGCCTAAAAAACTATTAATAATGGCCTAAAGTTAATATTATTTGATGAAATAACATGGTTAAATATATATAAACTTGTAATCTAATAAAAATTTGCAATTAAAACATGCCAAAATCAGAGTAGTTGCCGCCTTAATATAATTCAAAGTAGTTTATCAACCACTTGTTTTTAAGTAGTATTTTAATTACTTTATAAATAATGCAATAAAAACTTTTTAGAATTGAAGTGGATGCCACTAGTTTATATTAAATTAGTTTTTTAATTAGTTGTTTTTAAAAACAAGTTAGTTTGGTCCTATAGGGCAATAACAAACTTATTCAATAAATTTGTCTTTTTTTGTTTGCATCATCGTAGAAACAACAATAGTTGTAAATAATGCAAATTTTATACATGTACCTAAATAGAAATATTGAAAAAAAAATTTCATATTTTCATACAAGCCTGCTAGTGGATTAAAAACAAGTTAATTAAAAATCTAATATCTAATTGGGAAGTTGAAATAAATATATATATAAATATAGTTGAAATAATCTAAACATTGTGCTGAAAAATTTGATTTAATCCAATTTATTTCAAGGTCTCATAAATTGTATTGAATTAAGCATTTTCTATCATTTAATTTGTAATTAAGAAAAGAGTTCTTGGGTTGAGTTGTGGTCGACTGGTTAACGTGTTCGCCTTGCAATCAAAGTGCCCGGGTTCGAAACTGGCTAGCGGCGGCGCATTATTTTTCTTTTGAGGTAAAAATTCGCTGCTATAAGTTATTCTGTTTATTCCCATTTATTGAAAATAAAAGAAATTGGATTAAATGCTACATTTTCTATTTGACCTAAAAAAAATGAATTTACATAGAAATACCTGAATCTTGCCAAATATCTTATCGGCATATTGAAATAAATGCATGCAAGGCAAAAATATGTTATTTATTCCTCAAAAATGTTATTATTTTCAATACAATAAATTCGATCAAATTCAGATAATTCAAAACATTTCATATTTTTATAATTTAACTTCTTAATTCAATACATGCAAGTTGATTGAAAACCTTTTAAACTTGCAAATATCTAGTTGGGAAATTGAAATAAATCTATGCAAGCAAAAGCAGCTAAAAAATGAAAAAATTTATTTATCCAATTTATTTGAAAATAACATAAATTGGATAAATGAAAAATTTTCTATTTGAAGTAAAAAATATTCATATACTCATTGTTGAAATATTGAAAAAATTATTGAAATATTGAAAAAATCATTTTATATTTTCAAATATACAAATACCTAGAACTAGCATAAATGTTGGCATATTGAAATAAATTCATTCAAGCAGTAAAATGTCTAGCCCAAAACGTAAACATTGTGCAGGAAAAAATTTCAATATAAAAAGCCAAAAGAACAATCATCGCGGCGCCTGCATAAATATCGGCAGCGCATCTGCGCACATTGTTCTGCGCAGATTGCTTCTGCGCACATTTAATTTCGAAAACAAAACTGCAAAGTCTTCATTTTCTTGCTACATTTAGAGTGATGTTAAACTTCAGAGCGAAATAAATTCTCTGTTATATATATACTCATTGGTCAAAATGCAACTGAAATCAAGGTTCATTAATACAGGTTAAGACACTTGAGAGAAGCTCGGTCGAACTGTCAGAATGGATAAAAGGAAATAAAGAAAAAAAAAACCTGAATCTGTACAATTTTTAGCTAACAGCTACTTTGACAGTTCGAGCAAAGGCAGAAAAAGAGTGCTTTTCTCTCAAGTGTCTTAACCTATATTAATGAACATTGACTGAAATTATAAACCAAGTTTCGCTCTCGCTTCAACAAGCTAAACATAAAGATGGATAAGAAACAAACTGAAATAAAATATATATATATACATATTAAAGGCTAGCACAAATGCATGTTTCAATTCAAAAAAATCATCGAACCAAAAAGCAATTCACGCCAAGCCATGCCAACAACCCAACTAAATCATGCATGCCATTTCAACGATAACGCCAACTCAAGCATGTCGTTGCAACCGACTTCTTAATTCATAGGTTGCATGGCTTATTGAAAACATGTGTTCAATCACTGTGTCATACATGTGTTTGATATATGACGCTCTATGCTGTGTATTTAAATGTAATGCTGTTCATAATATGAAAAAACACAATTTGCTTATGTATATATATATTTTTTTATTTAAGAATTTTTTTTTTTATTTAAGTAAATTATTATTATTTATATATATATAAGAATTTATATTTATATCAAAAAATAAAAAAAGTAAGAAGTATGCAATTCAAAATATATTCCAAAAAAATTTAAATGAACAAAATATATTAAAAAAGATGTAAATATACATGAAATAATCAATAATTAATTAATATTAACAGCATCAGCACAAATACTATTTAAATCTAAACTGCTGTTAAGAAACATTACTTGGTCGACATTGTTTGGATTTTTTCCAAGTACTGACCTTCTTTCAGACAATAAGTGGCGTGCCTTGGAAAAACTCTTTCTGATGCTGCTGAGCTTGCTGGTGTTGCGAAAACGAGACAACTTAGTTTATAAAGCAATGGGTACTCCCTTTGATGTGTCTCCCACCACTCCAATAAATTAAAATCCTTGTAGTAAAATACTGTTTCAGTCTCGATCTGAGGATTTGATTACATACATCATCCTCTTAATTTAGCACTGTCGAAGTTTGGACAAAAGCACTAAATGCATCTCCGTCACCATCTACAAGTTCTGTTAAAATATCGACGTTGACAGGATTCCCATGAAGTTTGATCATCTCCTTGCATTTTTATAATATTCTTCTTTTTTCACTCTCTTCAAAATTCTTCAACTTATTTGCAGGTGGAAATAAAACCTGCTATTGTGGATAAACTATTTTGTGTAAGTCCGCAACTTCTCCTTTATTTTTTTGAGCATTTCAGAATAATTTATTGGAATACTCCTGCATATTGTTTTTAGTTTGTGAATTTGTGGATAAACACAATGCAGAGTAGGGTAGGCTGCACCCTCCAACATCCTTGACGACTCCTCAAAATGTTTTAAGACCTCCACTAATTCATTTATTTTGCACAGATTTAGATGGCAAATTCTTCTGGTCTCATTTTTTTCTTGGAGTATTCGACTTATATCCGCCTAGTTTTGTTGCACTGATTTCAATAAGTAGAATATTGTATTCCATCGGGTTGGCGTGTAACTTTTGAGAATTGTATTGAGAGTACTGTTTATTCCTGTCATTTTAAAATATTTGACGAGTTTCGCGCAAGCTGTTGAAATCAAGCTGATTTCTTCAACATCACCTATAGCTTTTTCGACAACATTATTAAGCAGATGGTTGATACAAAAAATGTGTCTGTCATTATTGAAGGCCGTCTTCATGTTTGACCCCCTATCAGTGACTACAGTTACCATTTCATTAAATTCGCAATCAAAGTCTTTTAAAATTTTTACGATTTTCATTTTAATGTTACAGCCTGAAGTGAGTAAAAATTATATTAACATTAGACATAAGAAAGCCCCTTAAAAAGCAAAGCTGGTTTTTTTATGGCTTACCCCCTTAATTTTTTTGGATGATGTTAAAAGAAATGTAAATAAAATTTGGTTTACCTAGAACCATGGGAACGGGAACCGTGTCGACAAGCATCGGTACATTTCAATACTTGGTATTGATTTTGACAAGTGCTGTCGACGCTCTGAGAAAATAGGTTGTTGCCAAGGCTACCTTGTAAATAATTATATCATGCTTCTCACTTGAACCACCTTCAGTAATTCTAAGAAATTTTTCTAATTTTTAGCAGAAAAAATTTTCGGATTTCAAGCTTGGCAACATACCGTTTTTTGGATTCTGTTTTTTTTAGGTAGGATTTAGGTATTTTAACGAAAAAGTCCCTAAAAGTAAAAAAATACTCTCCTTTTTTAACACTTATGCACTAATTTCACTCATTTATCTTTAAAATACACGAAAACTAAATTCCTTCTCATTTAGAGCACGACAACCTGTACCAACATTCATCGAAACATGTTCATACTATTTACGTAGAAGGCACGTTCCAAAATAAGCAGAAATCTCATTTTCATGGATAAATGATTGAAGTTAGTGAATAAGTGTTAAAAAATTAAAAAAAAAGCCAAGATTCAACATTTATAAATTTCCCGAATTTCAGTTTTTTTAATTTCTTGTAGAAAATAGCTCACGACTATGTTTAAGGCATTCGTGCTGTTTTTTGTTCAACTCTTGCATTTTTGGATTTTTGGGAATGTTTTTTGTAAAAATACTCAAACTCGAAATTTTCAAAAAGGTACACTTCTAGCAAAAAAATTCATAACGACCAAGTTATTCAACATAATTACAAATTTTTTTGCATATGCATTAGGTATAGTTAAAAAACAGATTTCCACAAGATTTCTTTTAAATTTTTTCAAATTTGGATGTATTAGATTTTTTTAATGCAACAAGAACAAAAAAGAGTTTCTTTCGAAAAGTAAAACTCACAACCCTAGTGGTTTTCATCCAATTTTAATTTTTGATAGCTTATTTTAAAGAAAAGAAATTTTTAAATATTTTGAATAAGAACCGGCATTTTCAAAATTTACACTTCTACAAAAGTTATATGGAGTTTTTTTAAAAATTAGCACTTTTCCCATATTACCAAGTACTGTCATGTACTGATGCTAGTCGGCACGGTTTCCCGTGGTCCTAGGTACATGCAATTTTATTTACATTTCTCTTAACATCATACAAAGAAATTTAGGGGGTAAGACATAAAAAAACAGCTTCAGCAATTTTTAAGTGACACTCTATTACACATACGCTAAAAAACAAATCTGTGTGTTGCACGTTATCCATTCCCCTCATCGCAAGCATCTTATTCACAATAGTTCCATTCTTAATATAGCGAACTGTGGCACCAATATATGATGTCCTCAAAAAGTTGTCCGTCCACAAGTCGCAGGTAATGGTAAAACCGTTGTTTTTAAAGCAGCTTAATTCTTCCTTCAATAAAAAACTCTGCTCATCATAAAGGCTGGCGACATTTCTGGCCACTGTGGTAGAATGAGGTAGCAGGTTTTTCAAGTCCATATTAATACTGTACCAAATTACAAAGACCTACGTCGTTTATTACGTTGAATGGCCTACAGTTACCAACAACCCTCTAAACCACTAATTGTACACATTTTTTCTTGAGGTCACAGTTAGGTTGTACTTTGACTTCATTTTGATTTTCTTTATCCACTTTATATTTTTTGTAGCAGTGGTGCCTTAAAAGATTTGATGTACTGCGTACGCTGCACTTGTACAAACCTTTGCATCGATCACAAATGACAATATTTTTTAAAACGTTACCATCACACTGTTTTAAGTCCATACATATATTAAAAACCTCACTTTTGCCTTTTCTTTTTACTAAAGTGTATTCCCACTTTTAATTTTTTCTTTAATTTTGTCTTTATCACTTTCGATACTTTCCATTTTTTAACTCAGCCGTATCTACGCTGCACAAAGTTTGTTTGCCACAAAAACTCCTATGACTCAACCGATTTTCTAACCAAACTCACATAACGGTACATAACATGGCGTCTTCATAACGATTTTAATGAGTTGTCCTGTGCACCATGCAAAACTTTAAGTAAGCCATGTCATTATCGAACTGAGTGCGGTAATTTGCTTGAATCATAGCTAGCACTGTTGTAGCAAGCTCCACTCAACAAGTTTGAACAACATGTCTTGGCTTGACAATGAGTTGCTGTCGCAGAAATCATTATTCAAGCAATTCGTCCTACGCTAGCCTTTAATATAAATATATATATTTATAGTATGCAAGCAACTATTTTGAAATGGATTTTCAAGCATTTTAAGAGATGAAAAACAGGAACAATAAGGATGAAGATCCTCAGCAGTGCTTAGCAAACCGAATCGATTTATTCTTTGCTTACAAGGAAAGGTCCCCAGGTGTCACTCACCGATTTGAATAATTTTTGGATATGTGATAGAGGACAAAAATCTAAGGTCGACGTATTTTTTTATACGTGCTCAATAGATAGTTTACGGTTTCAAAATGACGTTTTAAAATCAGCGAAAATTTCGTTTTTTTTGCCACAATTTCATTATTTTCCATAGATATATATACAAATTTGGTATCAAACGAAAGGTATTTTAAAGCCATTCTCCATTTTGGAGAAATAAATTTCATTATAATTTTGTTGCTGTATTTTTTAGAAGTATTTAGTCGATATCATAAGGAGCGCATTTTCGAAATTGTTTTATTTTCATTTATATTTGATTTAAGAGAATTCTAAAAGTTTCCTTTTTTTTGTTTTTTTAAATTTTTAAGTTTTTATATTAAAATTTTCTTTATTAACCCTGGAAGGTCATGCTTCGTCGAATCGACGAAGCACTAGTATTATATTTATTGTATTGTTGTATCTAATCGTCGCACGTTTTCGTTTTTTCTTACAATGTTAGTTCTTGTTATGCTGTTAATAAAAAACGCATCATTATCGCAAAAAAAATACCTTAAAATAGGAGATTTGCGTGTTTGTTTGAACATATGTAAAATAAGCATGACCATCCAGGGTTAAAATATGCATTTATTTTCCTAAAAAAAAATTTTTTTTTAGAGATGAAGACCAAAAATTTCCCATTTCCAAGATCCAAATTACTATATGTATATATATATGATCGGAAAAGTTTATATTTAACAGGGCTTCTATACATCTTTGTGCTTTTAACTTGTTTGCCCGAAGGAATGAGAAAAAACCATAGGAAATTTAAAAATATGACTTTCTATATAAATAACTCCGTTACTTTTCAACATATTTCACAAAATTTTTTTTTTTAATAAAGTTTAATAAAAGAACTTGCCAAAAAATATTTTAATAATACCAATTACTGTACATTTGTATTATTAATATTTTTTTCAAAAAAAGCCCAAGATATTCAATGTTTCCTCAAAAAATTACATAAAACTTGTTTTTGTTGTAAAAATAATTTAAATTAAAAATTGCATTTCAAAATTCCTTTCACATGGCATGCCATGGCAGTTTTAAACAAAAATTTATTTACTATTTCTATCATAAAAAAACAAGTGTATACCCTTTCGATTTTTTTGATGAAATTAATTTTTTCAAAAGTATTATTTATATAATTTTTATAAAAGAGTATAGCTTCAAAAATAATGTATTTGAAAAATATATCCCAATATTCTTTTCCAATCAAAAGTTATTAATAAAAACCTATTTTCATACCATGTGGATCTGTATTAACAAAACACCTTTTCTGTTAATTATTAAGTTTCTATATCCTTCTCATGCTCATTTCAAGAATAATCATACTCATTTTGAAAATTTTAAAAGAAACAAGTATTTTTTATACTTTTCAGTTATAAGCCCTTGGCTGCCACACCTCGCTCCAGTAATATTGCTTCTACCCTATGGTAACTCATTACCCCAATTATCCAAGGGTAAATAACTGAAAAGTATAAAATATATTTGTTTCTTTTAAAATTTTCAAAATATAGAAATAAAATATAAAAACTTAATAATTAAAAGAAAAGGAGTTTTGTTAATACAGATCCACATGGTATAAAAATAGGTTTTTAGTAATAACTTTTGATTGGAAGAGAATATTGGGATATTTTATTCAAATAAATTATTTTTGAAGCTATACTCTTTTATAAAAATATAAAAACGAACATTTTTAAAAAAATTAATTTCATCAATAAAATCAAAAGGGATACACCCTTGTTTTTATGATAGAAATAGTTAATAAATTTTTGATTAAAGCTGAATCCATTTTTGCTAATAAATGTCATGCCATGTGAAAGCGAGCTTAAAATGCAATTTTTAGTATGAATTATTTTTACAACAAAAACAAATTTTACGTAATTTTTTGAGGAAACATTGAATATTTTGGGCTTTTTTTGAAAAAAATATTAATAATACAAATGTACAGTAATTGGTACTGCTAAAATATTTTTTGGCAAGTACTTTTATTAAACTTTAAAACACAAAAAAATGGGATATATGCTGAAAACTAACGTAGATATTTACATAGAAAGTCATATTTTAAATTTCCAATGATTTTTTTCTCATTCCTTCGGGCAAACAAGTTAAAAGCACACAGTTGTATACACAGTTGTTGTATACACAGAAGCCCAGTTAAATATAAACTTTTCCGATCAAATATATACACATACGGAAATTTGGAGAAAAAACAAAATTTTTGATACCCATATTGTATGAAAATTTCTAAAAAAAAATTTTTTTTAAGAAAATAAATGCATATTTTAATAAAGAAAATTTGAATATAAAAACTTAAAAATTTAAAAAAATTAAAAAAAAACAAAAAAAAGGTAACTTTTAGAATTCTCTTAAATCAAATATAAATGAAAATGAAACAATTTCGAAAATGCGCTCCTTATGATATTGACTAAATACTGTTAAAAACTACAACAACAAAATTACAATGAAATTTATTTCTCCAAAATGGATGCCATCATGTGTGGCTTTAAAATACCTTTCGTTTGATACCAAATTTGTATATATTTCTATGGAAAATAGTGAAATTGTGGCAAAAAAACGAAATTTTCGCTGATTTTCAAACGTCATTTTGAAACCTTAAACTATCGATTGAGCACGTATAAAAAAATACGTCGACCTTAGATTTTTGTCTTCTATCACATATCCAAAAATTATTCAAATCGGTGAGTGACACCTGGGGACCTTTCATTGTTAGTAATTTTACGGAAATTAACAATTTTTTTTAATTTTATTTTAAGAACACGAATAAAAAACACAACTTAGGAAAATAGTATTGCCAGATTATTGGTGTTACATTCTAGTTTAATGTTGCTTAGGCATTTAATTATATATACTCTATTGTTTAATGATTTACACAATAAATCTATATGGTGATTCCGCAGATGCTTGTTGTTGAATACTAGTCCTACTATTTTTGGAGATACTACATTAGTTATGTTTGCATTGTTAAAATTAATGTTAATATTATTAAAACTTAGTCTTTTACAGATATGTAGGTGTTTTGTTTTTTCTAAAGATATTTTGCATCCACTATAGTTACCCCAATTTGAGAGAATTGAAAACAGTTCAATTGTTCTACCGATAAAGGAGGAAGAATCCTTGAATTGACGATATATATACAAATCATCTGCATAGATGGTGTGTTTAAAAAACTTTTGTTCATCGATTAGTTTACTTAGACTGTCAAAGGAAATTAGGAATAAGATAACCGACAAGGGGGATCCTTTTGGGATACTACATATTATCTAGAGGAAAAATATGTGAATAGGTATGGTTAATCCTTACCTGTATTTTTCTATTTGAAAGGAATTTTTTAACATAATTAACGATTTTACTTCCCAATTTCCATTGCAGAAGTCTATCTATAATCGAATGTAAACCAATTCTGTTTAAAGCCCTTTCAGCATCTCACACTGCTCCTAAAGGTTCGATAGGTTTCATGAAAATGACAACAAAAACTAAAAATGAGGCTTGATTTGTAATTTTCTTACGATCAATAATATGTTGAAATTTAAGTCGGCGCTGCTCCTTTTTGGGAGCTAAGGGGTTAAGAAGTATTTCACGATGTTGATTCATGCTAATTAAAGAAAAACAAACACACATAATACGTATTTAAAGAACTCATTGGAAAGGTAATAAAATCACCTTTTTAACAATATATCAACCAACATTATAGGCTTACTCGTGCCCGAGCTGTGCTCGTGTGAAGATGAAATCAATCAGTTGAAAGTACTAAGTTTTGACTTTGAGAGCGAATTTCTCAGAATCAGTACTTTCAACTGATTGATTTCATCTTCACACGAGCACAGCTCGGCAACGAGTAAGCCTATAATTTGGTTGATATATTGTTAAAAAGGTGATTTTATTACCTTTCCAATGAGTTCTTTAAATACGTATTATGTGTGTTTGTTTTTCTGCTAGAAACAATAGCATGAATCAACATCGTGAAATACTTCTTAACCCCTTAGCTCCCAAAAAGGAGCAGCGCTGACTTAAATTTCAACATATTATTGATCGTAAGAAAATTACAAATCAAGCCTAATTTTTAGTTTTTGTTGTCATTTTCATGAAACCTATCGATCCTTTAGGAGCAATGTGATCTATTGACAAAACAGAAAGATGGTTATTTGAAGATATTGTATCGCAAATGTCTTGCTCAAGGGTAAGGAGAGAATCCATAGTGATTTTTCCAGCTTTAAGGGCTGTTTGCTTAAATGAGAGCAGTTTTTGCCCCGTTAGAAACCAAACTAGTCTTTTAGCTACTATTTTTTCTAAAACTTTACTGAAGGATTATAGCAAGGATATAGGTCGATAGGAAGATATGCTGTTTTTAGCTTTGTTTGGTTTTGGAATTGGTACAGTGGTGTCCATTTTCCACTGTTGTGGTAAAACACTTGTAGAAAAAATTCTGTTGTAAATGTCGCAGAGTACGTTTTTTGCACTATAAGGCAAGTTTTTTAATATAGGGTATGATATTTTATCGTGTCCAGGAGTTTTTCCTTTCAAAGTATTAAACAAGATTCGAGGTCTATAAAGCTTATTTGAGTTTCAATTATCTATGCATTGTTTGGGCATTGATAGTTTATATTAATTTTAGCAGAAAAGCTATGTTTTTTTTTTCTACGAAAATGTTGCTAAAATTACAATGCTTTGATTTGTTTGACCAAGTTTGAGCGAAAAAATCTGCAATTTGCTTTGGTTCGTTCACTAATGCTACAGCTATCTGATGTTTTAATATATTTAATAGTGGTAATATTGTTTGTATTTAAAAGTGAACGAAGTTTTTCCCAAAGCAGCTTAGAAGGAGTAGAGGGGTTTATATCGCTTGTGTATTTAATGAAAGAGTTTCTTTTAGATGTCTTTATTTCTCTATCGAATACGGCATTAGCTTTTTTAAAATTTAATGCATTTATTGTTGTCGGATATCTTTTAAAGATTTTCCAGCATGTTTGTTTTTCTTTTTGAATGTAAAGCTAAAAAATTATTCCACCAACAAACTTGCCTTTTGTGAGTTTTGTTAGATGTTCTCGGAATAGCAGCATTCGCAGAGCTTAGAATGTTTTTTTGGAGAAGCGATGCATATTGGTTAATATTTGATTTTTGAAGACGGTTGATGTCAATTTTTTTAGCAGCTAGTTCTTTAAACTTGCTCCAGTTGGCTAAATGTATTTTATACCTTTGGCTTAGATATCTGGGTATTACTATTAAGAGGGAAAAGTTCGATAAAGATTGGGAAGTGATCAGATCTACAGACCAAGAGAAATTTCAATTAAGGGGTGGTGAACAAATCGATAAATCGATGTTAGTAAGAGTGGAATGAGTAGAAAAATGTGTGGGTGAGTTGCCATTCATTAAAACCATGTTGCTATTGTTTAAAAATTTAGAGATCGTTCTGTCTTTTGCATTAAATTGTATTGAACCCCATAAAGGGCTCCAAGCGTTAAAATCGCCGAGAAGTAAAAGTGGTTTGTTAGAGCAATTAAGAATGCCATGCAAATCGTCTTCTGATAAGCTTTCGTTAGGGCCAGAGTACAGGGTTGCCCATATTCGAAGCGCTATATTCGGTTGCCCATATTTTATTTTGAAATAAATCAAAGAAACCACAATTTTTTGTCTGTTCGTCATGAATATCATTTAATTGGGTTCAAGTAGATTTGCTTACATCATTTCTTGAATATGATATCTCGTAAATGGTCGCCATTGGCCTCTACGACATATTGTGCCCGTTTTGCAGCATTTTCCATGGTTTTCTTCAACATTTCGATGGGAATGGCGGTTATTTCTTGACGGATGTTGGTTTTCAGCTCTTCTAGGGTCTGTGGCTTGTTAACGTAAACCTTTGATTTCAAATAACCCCACAAAAAGAAGTCTGGAGGGGTTAAATCTGGTGATCTTGGCGTCCAATCGAAATCACCATTTTTTGACATCAAACGGCCAGGGAACACATGCTTCAAAAAATCGATTGTAGTGCGGCTTGTGTGTGGTGGCGCGCAGTCTTGTTGAAACCAGTACTACCTGATACGCTTTCGACGAACGATTGGCATGAAAAAATTGTTTATCATATCGCGATAACGCTCCTGATTGACAGTAACTCTGTGGCCATTATCATCTTCGAAAAAGAACGGCCCAATGAGCATTTTAGCACAAACGCCGCACCAAACAGTGACTTTTGCATCGTGAAGAGGTACCTCTTGAATCTCTTGTGGATTTTCAGTGGCATAAATACGGCAATTTTGTTTGTTTACCGTTCCGTTCAACTGAAAATGAGCTTCATCGCTCATGATAATTTTATGCCAAAATTGCTCGTCTTCTTCAGCCATTTCGATGACTCTTTGGGCCCATTCCAATCGACGTGGCTTATCGGTAGGCAACAATTTGTTTACCAATTGAATTTTGTACGGAAACAAATTCAAATCAACACGTAAAATGCGTTGTAAAGTGGATCGGGGAATGCCGAGCTGCTGAGAACGGCGATTTTGGGATGTTGTTGGTGACTGCTCAATACTGGCTCGTACGGCTGCAATATTCTCATCCGATCGCCTTGGTCGCTTTTTATTTGGCCTCTTTGGGTTACCAAGAGTATTACCAGTTGTAAATCTTTCATACAAACGATAAATTGTTTTCTTGGAAGGCGCACTTTTCACTTTATTTATTTTTTTGAAAGCACGTTGAGTTTTCACTATTGACTTGTTTTGTTGAATGTAAATTTCAACAATTTTAGAGCGTTCGCGTGGCGTGTACTGTTCCATTGTAAACATTTGCTTGGAATGACGCTTCAAACGCGGTATGTCATTAGTCGATTTGGCATCACTGCGGAAAGTTACAGTGTTGCCAGATGGGCGCTTCGAATAAGGGCTACCCTGTATATGCTTATTACGGTGAAATTTACCTCAGCTTCATTCTCAACGGCTATGCAAAGAATGTTGGATATTATATTAAGCAGTTTATGTTTAATTTTTTTTCGAAATTAAGAGGTCTGTACCTCTTTTAGCATAATGACTCACATTTACATCGTTTTTGTGATAGAGACGGAAGTTTTTTAGAATGCGTGAGCTATTTGGATAGGAAAGAAGGTGAGTTTCTTGTAGAGCTATAATATCGGGATATTTGTTACTGATAATTAGTTCAAGCTCATCGTAGTTATTATAGTATACATTTAGGTTCCATTGAAAGAATCTAACTACCATAATTGATGCAATAAACGATAAGAAAGGTTAAGTAATGTGAAATTATTTCTCTTAGAATTTATATATGCAAATATATAAAAATAATTATAAAAATAAAAAAAATATATAAAAATAAGAGAGTTGTTTATGCTTTCATATCAGATTCTGACTGATCTAACTGATTGGATGTCCTCATGGCGATGTTTGATTGAAGTTTTGGAAGAGATTGTGGGAGAGTTAGACATGGAGGAGAGTTGATTTTTAATAGGTTGTATGTATGTATAGGTTGTTTTAGAGATTTGAGTTGCTTCTTGATTAGCCGTATTGCTTTGTTCAGTGAAAGAGTTTCGATGTTTTTAGAAAGAGTTTGGGGCTTGTCAGTTAGAAAGCAAGGTTCATTAATATAGGTCAAGTCACTTGAGAGAAAAGCACTCTTTTTCCGCCTTTGCTCGAACTGCCAAAGCAGCTGTTAGCTAGAGATTGTACAGATTCAGGTTTTTTTTTTTTTCTTGATTTCCTTTTATCCATTCTGACAGTTCGACCGATGTTCTCTCAAGTGACTTAACCTATATTAATGATCCTTGGTTAGAAAGTATGTTGTTTGATGTAAAAATGATTTTTTTACTTTGTTAGTTGGGAGTGGATCGTGAAAAGGTTGAAGAGAATAACTTTTCTTCTTTTCTGGTTGAGTATTTGATTTAGGATTGCTTGTGTTATTTTGATTCTTAGGTGTTTCTGTTTTTTTGTAGGTAGGGCATTCTCTGTTGTTGGGCTGGTGTTGTTGCTTATAGTTAGCACTCTCCACTTTGGTGCAAAGTGTCGGGTCATGTTCGCTTGATGAGCAAACAACACATTTTTTTCGCTTTTGCAGTACTTTTTTGTGTTACCGATTAAAAAACAGTTTTTGCATTGCATAGGAGTTGGAAAATACGGCTGAACTTTAACTTTTACCCAAGCTACATCCAAAACTTCCAAAACAAAGGAAAGAACGTGTAATGGGGTATTGTAGACCTTTCCGTCCTTAAATTTAGTAATTTTTTTACATTCGATCACATCAACGATTTCACTTTCAGTAAGCTGAGCTAAAAACTCAGAATAAACAATTCATTTTGATATGTATAGCGTGGGGTGCAATTCAACTGTTATATTGCACAGGTTAGATAGTTGTTTTGCTTTCAGAAAGCGATTTGCTTGGGCTTCACTTTTTGTTAAAATCAAAAGATATCCCTCTCTCGTAAATGTAGTTTTGATTGTTTTTTCAGCTGAAATACTTTCCAACGCTTTTGCTACAGCAAAAATGTTAAAAGAATTTAACGGTTTGTCAGCATTTACATTTTTAAATAGAATAAATTTTAGACAAAGGTTACTTCTGATTTTCTTTGTGTTTGGCAAAGATGGAATATCTTTTGAGTTATCTTAATTTACATGTTTTTTTTTTGGCGCATCATTTAAGATGGCAAAGTAGTTTTGGTCCTTAAGGATCAAGCAGAACGATCTCGATTTTTATACAGCAAAATTTTTCACTACGAATAGAAAGAAAAAGAAGAGTAACAAAACTGGCTTGTAGAATAAGTTAACCGAGCACGATGGGAGATGATTGGCAACTGAATATAGCTCCTTATTAATGTTGATACATTTGAACTACAACTTGAAAAGGTATAAAAGGAAAATGTAAGTTTCATTTCAGAAAGCGTAATTTGTATTTCAAAACAATGAAATGTAGTTCAGAATCCGTAAATTGTGTTTCAGAAAAGTGAATTGTAGTTCAGAATAAAAAAAAAAAAACGAAATGGCCATTTTAGCCCTTGAAAGGACTTTGACCGAGCTTCTAATGATCAATTGTGTTGTTTGTGATGTGAAATTTTTGCACACAAATTATCGACAACTAGACCTACATGTTTTACGCCGACTCCGAACGGCTTATGTTCTCAAGAATCTTTTCATGGCAGTTTTTACTCTCTGAGGTTTGCCATTGTCTGCAGAGAGGTGACGGCCGAACAGAAAAATTAATTCAATTGAAAAAAAAACTTTCTATGTTGGATGGAGGATTCGAACCTGGGTTCTCTGGCATAAGAGTCACACACTCTACCCACTACGCCACGGCCGCCACAAGTAGTTCAGAATAGTAAGTTCAAATTCAGAAATCGTAAGTTGTATTTCAGAATAGTAAATTGTAGTTCAGAATAGTAAGTTGAAATTCAGAAAGCGTAAGTAATATTTCAGAATAGTAAGTTGAAATTCAGAATTCGTTAATTGTATTTCAGGTTAGTTAAATGTAGCTCGGAATAGTAAATTGAATTTCGGAAATTGAATCTCGGAATTTCAGTATTGTAAAATGTAATTCAGAAATCGTCAATTGTATTTCAGAAACATGAATTGTAGTTCAGAAACTGTAAAATGTATTTCAGAACATATAAATTTTGTTCAGAATCTGTAACATGTATTTCAGAAAATATGAAATGTAGTTCAGAATGTGTAATATATTTAATTCTTAATTAAAGAGTAATTTTTAACTCTTTCGGAAGTTCTATTTTGTTTTTGACTTTACAAATCATTCTTTTCCGTTTATTGCTGTTTAAGCCTAGGTGCTGAGTAACCAAAGTACTTCTTTACATTTTGTTTGAAAAAGTGGTTTTATAGCATCATGCCTTGAGCAACGTGGCTTGATAAAAATCGTGAAGCGTTATTAAATTATGTTTGTTTTCTAATTTTTTTACAAGTTAATGATTATCTTCAAAATTACTAACATAAAACTGTCAAATAAACTATTTTTTTTAATAAAATTAAAGTGCCTCAAAAGTCACTAAGTAAAAATCCACTACATAGCCATATGCATAGAATAACCGAAAGGGTATAGAAAACCTTCTTGAGCAACACTTGATTTTTATGTCTTTTAATAATATTGAAATTAGTAACGTTTGAATGTAATTTACTGTGGAAGTTTCTGTTCTTATTTGAAGTTGAATTAATGGAGCTTTCAGATAATTGTGCAATATGTGTGATGTCAATGTTGCGAAAACACGTCTGCAGGCTAATGCCATGCAGGCACCTTTCGCACCGTAAATGTTTTGAGCTGCTAGAAAATCACGAAGTACTAACGTGTCCAATTTGCAGAGAAGATGTTGAAGGTATGTGTGTACCTTTATTTCAAAATATCTAAGAAAAAAAGCCTCAATGAAAATGTTATAAAAATATAATATCTACTGAATTGTCCTTCGCAGCATATATTAATTTATTATATAATTTTTAAATTAACAGATAATGAAGCGGTCATACGTAAGAAGTATCAAAACTATTCAGAACAAGACCGTGACAGGATCCCCTAATTGGGTGACTTTGGCTGCCTCACTTGGAGTCATATATAAAACAGCGTTTTCATGGATAAAGTCGGGACGAAGCGTGTCACTGCCTAAAGGAGGTAGAAAACCGAAAGCCTTAACTGCAGACGAAATAAATCGTTTATTATCCTGGGTCGAGCAAGACTGTTCGATCACATTAAAAAAAATAATATGTAAGGTTAAAGCTGAATTTCAGAAAGACATTTCTACAACAACCGTGGGTAACTACCTGCAAGGACAGCTCTTTTCCACTAAAAGCATTCACCATCAGCCAATCACAATGAATAGCGCACAAAATAAGGAAAAACGTGCAACTTATGTCGCAATGTTGAACACCTACATTCAGGCTGGAAAACAAATTGTATGGATCGACGAAACAAATTTCAATTTATTTTGTCGTCATAAACGTGGACGTTCTAAAATTGGAAATCGCGCTGTTCAGATACTTCCAGCTTCAAAAGGAGCGAACATACATTTGATTGGAGCCATTAGCACCACTGGAGTTTTGTTGATGGATCGGAGAAGAGGATCGTTCAAAGCAACCACAGGAAATGTGTGGATCAACACGCTACTTCAAAAGTTGGAAGAATTTGGAAACCAGTTGGCAGACCTAGTAGTAGTGTGCGACAATGCGCCTTGCCACTCTTCACCGCGGTTGCTACAGGATCAGGTGGTAGGGCAGTATTGTTGCGTCTTGGTCCATATTCACCAATGTTGAATCCAATTGAGACTATATGGGCCAAGGTCAAAACATTTGTAAAATCAAATTTAACTGTGCCCGATGTAAACGGACCTGGAGTATCGGAACAAAGACTTGCATATTTAGAGTCAATAATAGACCAGGCAAAAGCCACTATAACTGGTGCTGACTGTGCGCGAGCAGTCCAACATTCTACGACTTACCACTCGGATGCCTTAGCCTTAATCGACATGCAGGTTGGCTAATAATTTGTTCGTCAATTGAAGCGTAGCCGCGAATATCGCGACAAATTTCAATAAGAGCTCAAATATATAATATATATGAATGTAGTAAAATTTTACATAACATATGTTAGGATTTAAATCCTGTAAACCGATTATGCTGTTTTTAATTGCTCTTTAATTGTTTTTAATTGAAATCCTTCAAATTTTCAGTTAGGGATTTAAAAAATTGTAACCGTATTGAGTCCAATGCGCGGATTCTCATAAACACCTTCCCTTTAAAAGATGGTAATTAGAGTTGCCAACTTATACGTTGGACGTATCGATATGTAAAACGCGGATAAAAGTAATTCATAAGTTGTATGTATATGTAGCACATATAACAGATTCTGAACTACATTTTATATGTTCTGAAATACATGTTACAGTTTCTGAACTACAATTCATATTTCTGATATACAATTAATGATTTCTGAACTACATTTTACAATTCTGAAATACAACTGTTCTATATTGAAAACCAGAGGGCGCTGTAGTACAAATCTTAGGAAATCGTGAAAAACTCCAAAACTCCTCATCCGATTTGGATGAAACTTTGTAAATAGCGATTTCCGAGTACGGCAAGGGTTCTGGTGATATCTTTTTTGCTCTTTCTCGAAACTAGAGGGCGCTGTTGTACAATTTGCATGTGTGTGTGTTATTAAACTGTTCCTTAACGACTGCACTGATTTTGATGAAATTTTTTGTGTGTGTTTCAGAGGATCCCTGAATGGTTCAGATTTACAATTGGACCCCGTAGGTGGCGCTGCGATCGTGTGTAAGGCATTTTGTTTTTATAGTTTATCTACGAAACCGTTCATCCGATTTGCATGAAAATTTTTATATAGAGGTTTTCGGATACCTACTACTCTTTTCTATTTTGAACACTACTTTTGAGGGCGCTGTGTAAAAACATTTTAAAAAACTTCTAAGCTGTTTATCCGATTTCATGAAAATTGGTATATAGGAGCTTTCTAATATGGTGTCTGTTTTGGATGTATCTTTTTTTGTACTATCTAGAGCACCAGAGGGCGCTGAAGTGCAAATCTTTTAAGAAATCGTGAAAAAGTAGAAAGCCGCTCATCCGATATGGATGAACAATTGTACTAAAAGATTTTCGTGTACGGCAACTGTTCAAGCGTTATCTCTTTGGCTCTGTCTCGAAAAGTAGAGGGCGCTGTTGTACAATTTGTACGTGTGTATGGTATTAAACTATTCCTTAACGGCTGCACCGATTTTGATGAAATTTTGTGTGTGTGTTTTCGTGGATCCCTGGATGGTTCAGATTCGCAATTGGACCCAGTAGGTGACGCTACAAATGAAAATTTGTATTTAGGGGTTTTCGGGTACGGTAGTTTTTATGACTTATTTTATTTTGTTCTATATTGAAATCTCGAAAAACTTCTAGCTGTACATCCGATTTGCGTGAAAATTTTTACATAGTTTTCGGATACGGTGGGTATCTTGGACTTTTTTTCTGTGCTTTCTTAAACACCAGATGGTTATACAAATCACTTAAGAAATCGTGAAATACTCAAAAACCGCTCATCCGATTTAGATGAAAATTTGTGTATCGGAAATATATAGGATTTGATTATAGAGTATGGAAAGGGCTTTGGCGTTATTTTTTTATTCTATCTCGAAAGCTAGAGGGCGCTGTTGCACAATTACCGCAAGAAACTCAAAACAACTCATCCGATAAGTATGATTTTTATATGTGGTTTTCGGGTACGGTGAGTCTTTTGGCGCTATGTATTTTGCTATATCTTGAACCCCAGAGGGCGCTGTACTACAAAATAATACAGTAGGGCGGAGCAAAGCTCGGAGGGTGATAAATATTATAATTTTTTCTTCTTTATGTGTATTAATATTCAATTTTTTTTTTTTTCAAATCAGAACAGCTGATGCCGAATTCTGTGGTATTTGAGTAAGCATCAACACATGCGCATATCAGTTGGGTCGTTAGTTGGCGTTGTTTTAAGATTTCAATTTCTATTTTCAATGCTTATTTCATTTTTGTCCAGTTTCCTCGCGAATTGCCAAGAATTCGTTTTTGCTCTGATTTTTTCAAAATGTGCAATCTATCGAATACAACATAAAACTTGAAAATATATTTTTCCAAGCGATCGGCGGCACACACACACAAATCACGATATCCCTAACTTTTTCTCATATTTTTTAGGTGTTGAATCTACATTTTGCTTATTTCGCCGAAGTTACCGGTTTGAAAGTTGGACACAAAATTCCTACTATAGTTTGTGAAAAGTTTTTTCAAATCGACGAATGAAATCGAAAATTATTTATATCAACTCCCGACCTAAGCCGGGTATTCAGCTAGTCTATCTATATAAATGTATATAAAATTGAAAAAAAAAAAAAATCTGTACATGAAATATTTTTTGGAAATTCCTTTTGCGATGGACGTTTTGAATGACGCAAATTTTTGTCTGTCTGTCTGTTAAAGCATCACGCGAAAACCACTGGATGGATTTAAATGGAATTTGGTATTTAGGTTCCTTATCTCCACGGTCATAACATAGGCTACTTTTTACCCAGTAATAAAGGTTGGACCCTGTATTCTTTTTTTAGCTTATCTCCGAAACCGTTCAATCGATTTGCATGAAAATTGGTATGTATGGGTTCTTGGCAACGCTGAGTTTTTTTTAACTTATCTACACTGTTCTATTTCGAACACCAGAGGGCGCTGTAGTACAAATATTTTGCAAAACCTCGAAAAACTCCTAAGCTGTGCGTACGATTTACATGATAATTGGTATGTAGAGGTTTTCGGATCCGGTGAATTTTCATGACTTATTTACTCTGTTCTATGTTGAACACTAGAGGGCGCTGTAGTACAAATATTTTAAGAAACGTCAAAAAACTCCTAAGTCGCTTATACGATTTGCATGAAAGTTGGTATATAGAGGTTTTTGGAAACGGACACTTTTTTTGGAAACGGACACGTGTTCTATCTTGAACACCAGAGGGCGCTGTGTACAACTATTTTAAAAAACTTCTAAGCTGTTTATCCGATTTTCATGAAAATTGGTATACAGGGATTTTCTAATATGGTAACTAATTTGCACTTATCTGTTTTGTACTATATCGAACACCAGAGGGTGCTGTAGTACAAATCTCTTAAGAAATCGTGAAAAAGTAGGAAGCTGGTCATCCGCTTTGGATGAAAATTTGATTAAAGGATTTTCGTGTTTTGGCGTTATCTCTTTTGCTCTGTTTCGAAAACTAGAGGGCGCTGCTCTCCAATTTGTACGGGTGTATGTTATTAAATTGTTCCAAAACGGCTGCATCGATTTTGATGAAATTTTTTTTGTGTGTGGATCCCTGGATAGTTTAGATTCGCAATTGGACCCGGTAGGTGGCGCTGCGATCGGTTTCCACAAATTTTGTTATTATAGTTTGTCTCCGAAACCATTCATCCGATTTACATAAAAATTTGTATTTAGGGGTTTTCGGGTACGGTAGTTTTTATGGCTTATCTATTTTGTTCTATATTGAACATCTTATTTGTTTTAAACATCTCGAAAAACTCCTAGCTGTGCAAATCCGATTTGCGTGAACATTTGTACATAGGAGTTTTCGGATATTGTGGGTATCTTGGACTTTTTTTTCTGCTCTATCTTAAACACCAAACGGTGCTGTAGTACAAGTCACTTAAGAAATCGTGAAACACTCAAAAACCGCTCATCTGACTTAGATAAAAATTTGTATATCAGTCCCGAGTTAAACCGGGTATTCAGCTATATATATATAAAATTGTAAAAAAAAAAATCTGTACATTAAATATTTTTTTGAAATTCTTTTTGCGATGGACGTTTTGGATGACGCTGAGCCCGAAAATCGCATTTTTAAAATTTTTGTGTGTCTGTCTGACTGTCTGTCTGTATGTTTGTTAAAGCATCACGCGAAAACCACTGGATGGATTTCAATGAAACTTGGAATCTAGGCTCCTTATATACCCGGTCATAACATAGGCTACTTTTTATCCAGTAAAAAAGGTTGGACCCGGTAGGGGGCGCTGCGATCGAAATCCGAGAAATCGAGAAGTTCTCGGACACGCTGAGTTTTTTGACTTATCTACACCGTTCTATCTCGAACACCAAAGGGCGCTGTAGTACAAATATTTTAAAAAACGTCAAAATAAAAGTCGCTTATACCATTTGCATGAAAGTTGGTATACAGAGGATTTCGGGAACTGTGAGTTTTTATGACTTATAAACTAGGTTCTATCTTCGATTTTATTTTTTGGTTCTATTTTTGAATACCAGAGGGCCCTGTAGTACAAATATTTTAAAAAAGTCGAAAAAGCCCCAAACCGGTCATCTGATTTGCATGAAATTTTGTATGTAGAGATTCTCGAACACGCTGAGTTTTTTTGACTTATCTACTCTGTTCTATCTCGAGCACCAGGGGGCGCTGTAGTACAAATATTTTGAAAAACCTCGAAAAACTCCTAAGCCAAGCCGTGCATCAGAATCGCATGAAAATTGGAAAATAGGGTTTTTCTGACACGGTGAGTGTTTTGGACTTATCTTTTTTGTGCTATCTTGAAACCAGAGGGCACTTTAGTACAAATATTAGGAAATAGTAAAAATCGTGATCATCCGATTTGGATGAAAATTTTGCTATCTACTTTGCTCTTTCTCGAAACAAGAGGGTGCGTTTGTCCAATTTGTACGTGTGTATGTTATTAAACTGTTCCTTAACGGCTGCACTGCTTTTGATGAAATTTTTTGTGTGTTTGAGTGGATCCCTGGATGGTTCAGGTTCACAATTGGACCCCGTAGGTGGCGCTGCGATCGTGTTTAAAGCATTTTGTTTTTATAGTTTATCTCCGAAACCGTTCATCCGATTTGCATGAAAATTCGTATATAGAGGTTTTCGGATACGGTGAGTTTTTTGACTTATGACCCTGTTCTATCTTGAACACCAGAGGGTGCTGTGTGCAAATATTTTAAAAAACTTCTAAGCTGTTTATCCGATTTTAATGAAAATTGGTATATAGGCGTTTTCTAATATGGTGACTGTTTTGGACTTCACTTTTTCGTACTATATGGAACACCAGAAGGCGCTGTAGTACAAATCTCTTAAGAATCGTGAAAATGTAGAAAGCCGCTCATCCGATTTGAATGACAAATTTTTAAAGGATTTTCGTGTGCAGCAACTGTTTTGGAGTCATCTCTTTTGCTCTGTATCGAAAAATAGAGGGCGCTGTTGTACATTTTATATATGTGTATGTTATTAAACTATTTCTAAATGGCTGCACCGATTTTGATGAAATTTTTGTGTGTGCTTCTAGGTGATCTAGGGTGGTTCAGATTCGCAATTGGACCCGGTAGGTGGCGCTGCGATCGGGTTCCACGCATTTTGTTATTATAGTTTGTCTCCGAAAGTATTCATCCGATTTACATGAAACTTTGTATTTAGGGGTTTTCGGGGTTTCGGTAGTTTTTATGACTTATCTATTTCATACTATATTGAACACCAGGGGGCACTGCAGTACAAATGTTTTAAAAATCTCGAAAAACTCCAAACTGTACATCCGATTTGCGTGAACATTTGTACATAGGAGTTTTCGTATACGGTGGGTATCTTGGACTTTTTTTCTGCGCTATCTTAAACACCAGATGGTGCTTTAGTTCAAATCACTTAAGAAATCGTGAAACACTCAAAAACCGCTCACCAGATTAAATTTATCAGATAAAAATTTGTATATCGGATATATAGGATTTGATTATCGAGTATAGGAAGGGCTTTGGCGTTATATATTTATTCTATCTGGAAAACCAGAGGGCGCTGTTGTACAAATATCACAAAAAAGTCAAAACAACTCATCCGATAAGTATGATTTTTATAAGTGGTTTTCGGGTGCGGTGAGTCTTTTGGCGCTATATATTTTGCTATATCTTGAACCCCAGAGGGCGCTGTACTACAAAATACAGTAAGGCGTAGCAAAGCGCGAAGGGTGATAAATATCTTCTTTTCTTGTTTATGTGTATTTATATTCCACTTTCTTTTTCTGCAAATCAGGACAGCTGATGCCGAATTCTGTGGTATTTGAGTACGCATTAGTAGATACGATATAGCGATTCTGGCGCAGGTGGAGCGGTGGAGCAAGCCGATGACGTCACGCCCGGCACTCAAGTATGAACGGATTTCTGCTTGTGCTGGTGGATCGTGGTTAAGGCATTTTGTTTTTATAGTTTTTCTCCGAAACCGTTCATCCGATTTGCATGAAAATTTGTGTATAGAGATTTTCGGACATGGTGAGTTTTATGACTTATCTACTCTGTTCTATTTTGAACACCAGAGGGCGCTGTAGTACAAATCTCTTAAGAAATCGTGAAAAAGAAGAAAGCCGCTCATCCGATTTGGGTGAAAAATATTGTGAAAGGATTTTCGTATACGGCAACTGCTTTGACGTTATCTCTTTTGTTCTGTCTCGGAAAGTAGAGGGCGCTGTTGTACATTTGTACGTGTGTATGTTATTAAACTAATCCTAAACGGCAGCACCGATTCTGATGAAATTTTTTGTGTGTTCAAGAGGATCTCTGGATGGTTCAGACTCGCAATTGAACACGGTAGGTGGCGCTGTGATCGGATTCCACGAATTTTTTTATTATTGCTTATCTCCGAAACCATTCATTCGATTTACATGAAAATTTGTATTTAGGGGTTTTCGGGTACGGTAGTTTTTATGACTTATATATTTTTTCTATATAGAACATCAGAGGGCACTGCAGTACAAATGTTTTAAAAATCTCGAAAAACTCCTAGCTGTACATCCGACTTGCGTGAACATTTTTACATATGAGTTTTCGGTGGGTACCTGGGTGGGTACCTTAGACTTTTTTCTGCGCTATCTTAAATACCAGATGGTGCCGTAGTACAAATCACTTAAGAAATCGGGAAACACTTAAAAATCGCTCATCCGATTTAGATAAAAATGTTTATATCGGATATATAGGATTCGATATCGAGTTTGGAAAGGGCTTTGACGATAATTTTTTATTCTATCTCGAAAACCAGAGGGTGCTGTTGTACAAATACTGCAAAAAATCTCAAGACAACTCATCCGATAAGTATGATTTTTATAAGTGGTTTTCGGGTGCGGTGAGTCTTTGGATGGGGCTGTACTACAAAATACAGTAAGGCTTAGCAAAGCGCGAAGGGTGATATACATCTTCTTTTCTTCTTTATGTGTATTTATATTCAACATTCTTATGTTCGCATATCAGGACTGCTGATGCCAAAAAAAAAGGTCTATAATATTTAATGTTTTCTTAAAAAATGGCGCAAAAGTTTATGTTGTAAAAATAATTTAAATTTAAAAGTTAATTTTTTACTCATTTTCATTCATACACATCAAACGCTACAGTAAGATTATGATACGAGGTCAAAATAGAGCATTTATGTATGAGAATATTTACATAAGTGATTGCTTAAATTATTTTCTGCTCTGAAGTTTTTAAAAATGTCCAATCTATTGAATAAAATATTAAATTTGACACACACATCACGATTTTCCTAACTTTTTCTTATAAGTTTTAGATGTTGAACCTACATTTTGCTCATTTCGCCGAAGTTACCGGTTCAAAAGATGCACATAAAATTTCTTCATAAGTTTGTGAAAAGTTTTTTCAAATCGAGGAATGAATTCAAAAATTATATAAATTAACCCCCGAGTAAAACCGGGTATTCAGCTAGTCTATCTATATATATATATATAATTGTAAAAAAAAAATCTATATATATATAAAATTGTAAAAAGAAAAATCTGTACATGAAATATTTTTTTTAAATTCCTTTTGCGATGGACGTTTTGAATGACGCTGAGTCCGAAAATCGCATTTTTAAAATTTTTGTCTGTCTGTCTGTCTGTCTGTCTGTCTGTCTGTCCGTCTGTCTGTCTGTCTGTCTGTTAAAGCATCACGCGAAAACCACTGGATGGATTGAAATGAAATTTGGAATCTAGGTTCCTTATATACCCGGTCATAACATAGGCAACTTTTTATCCAGTAAAAAAGGTTGGACCCGGTAGGGGGCGCTGCGATCGAAATCCAGGCATTCGTTTTTTCAGCTTATCTCCGAAACCGTTCATCCGATTTGCATGAAAATTTGTATCGAGAAGTTTTCGGACACGCTGAGTTTTTTGACTTATCTACACCGTTCAATCTCGAACACCAGAGGGCGCTGTAGTACAAATATTTAGAAAGACTTCGAAAAACTCCCTAAGCCGTGCATCCGATTTACATGAAAATTGTTATGTAGAGGTTTTCTGCTACGGTGAGCATTTTGGACTTAATTTTTTTGTGCTATCTTGAACACCAGAGGGTGCTGTAGTACAAATATTTTAAAAAACGTCGAAAAACTCCTAAACCGTCCATCCGATTTGCATGAAAGTTGGTATATAGAGGTTTTCGGAAACGGTGAGTTTTTATGGTTTATAGACTTATAAACTAGGTTATATCTTGAACACCAGAGGGAGCTGTAGTACAAATATTTTAAAAAAAGTCGAAAAAGTTCAAAACCGTTCATACGATTTGCATGAAAATTTGTATTTAGAGGTTCTCGAACACACTGCGTTTTTTTGACTTATCTACTCTGTTCTATCTCGAGCACCAGGGGGCGCTGTAGTACAAATATTTTGCAAAACCTCGAAAAACTCCTAAACCGTGCATCCGGTTTGTATGAAAATTGGAAAATAGCGGTTTTCTGATACGGTGAGTGTTTTGAACTTATCTTTTTTGTGTTATCTGAACACCAGAGGGCGCCTTAGTAAAAATCTTAGGAAATCGTAAAAACTCCAAAACTGCTCATCCGATTTGGATGAAAATTTGTAAATAGCGATTTTCGAGTACGGCAAGGGGTTTGGTACTTTCTTTTTTGCTCTTTCTCGAATCTAGAGGGCGCTGTTATAAAATTTGTACGTGTGTATGTTATTAAACTGTTCCTTAACGGCTGCACTGATTTTGATGAAATTTTTTGTGTGTGTTTGAGTGGATCCGTGGATGGTTCAGGTTCACAATTGGACCCTGTAGGTGGCGCTTCATTTTGTTTTTATAGCTTATCTCCGAAAACATTCATCGGATTTACATGAAAATTTGTATATAGACGTTTTTGGATACAGTGAGTTTTTATGATTTATCTACTATATTCTATCTTGAATACCAGAGGGCGCTGTAGTACAATCTCTTAAGAAATTTTAAGAAAATCTCTTAAGTTTTGGCGTTATCTCTTTTGCTCTGCCTCGAAAAGTAGAGGGCGCTGTTGTACAATTTGTACGTGAGTGTGGTATTAAACTGTTCCTAAACGGCTGCATCGATGTTGATGAAATTTTTTGTGTGTGTTTGAGTGGATCCCTGGATGGTTCAGATTGATAATTGGACCCTGTAGGTGGCGCTGCGATCGTGTTTAAGGCATTTTATTTTTATATTTTATCTCCGAAACCGTTCATCCGATTTGCATGAAAATTTGTGTATAGATGTTTTCGGATATGGTGAGATTTTATGACTTATCTACTCTGTTCTATCTAGAATAACAGAGGGCGTTGTGTACAAATATTTTAAAAAACTTCTAAGCTTTTTATCCAAATTTCAGGAAAATTGGTTTATAGGGGTTTTCTAATATGGGGACTGTTTTGAACTTATCTTTTTTGTACTATATCGAACACCAGAGGGCGCTGTAGTACAAATCTCCTAAGAAATAGTGAAAAAGTAGAAAGCCGCTCATCCGATTTGGATGAAAAATTTTATTAAAGGAATTTGTGTACGGCAACTGTTTTGTCGTTATCTCTTTTGCTCTGTCTCGAAAAGTAGTGGGCGCTGTTGTACAATTTGTACGTGTGTATGTTATTAAACTGTTCCTAAACGGTCTCACCGATTTTGATGAAATTTTTTGTGTGTGCTTAAATGGATTCCTGGGTAGATCAGATTCACAATTGGACCCAGTAGGTGGCGCTGCGATCAGGTTCCACGAATTTGGTTATTATAGTTTGTCTCCGAAACCATTCATCCGATTTACATGAAAATTTGTATTTAGGGGTTGTCGTGTACGGTTGTTTTTATGACTTATCTATTTTGTTCTATATTGAACACCAGAGGGCACTGCAGTACAAATGTTTAAAATATCTCGAAAAATTCCTAGCTGTACATCCGATTTGCGTGAACATTTGTGCATAGGAGTTTTCGGATACGGTGAGTATCTTGGACTTTTTTTTCTGCGCTATCTTAAACACCAGATGCTGCTGTAGTAGAAATCACTTAAGAAATCTTAAAACATTCTAAGACCGCTCATCCAATTTGGATAAATATTTGTATATCGGATATATAGGATTTGATTATCGAGTATGAAAAGGGCTTTGGTGTTATTTTTTTATTCTATCTCGAAAACCAGAGGGCACTGTTGTACAAATACCGCAAGAAACTCAAAACAACTCATCCGATAAGTATGACTTTTTATAAGTGGTTTTCGGGTGCGGTGAGTCTTTTGACGCTATGTATTTTGCTATATCCTGAACAGATTGCGCTGTACTACAAAATACAGTAAAGCGTAGCAAAGCGCGAAGGGTGATAAATATCTTATTTTCTTCTTAATGTGTATTTTTATACCACTTTCTTTTTTCGCAAATCAGGACAGCTGATGCCGAATTCTGTGGTATTTGAGTATGCATACACACATGCGCAGGTCAGATGCGTCATAAGTTGGCATTGTTTTGACATTGCGATTTCTATTTTCAATGCTTATTTAATTTTTGTCCAGTTTCCTCGCGAATTGCCAAAAATTCGTTTTTGCTCTGATTATTTTCAAATATGTGCAATCTATCGAATGCAATATAAAACTTGAAAATATATTTTTGCAAGCGATCGGCGGCACGCACACACAAATCACGATTTCCTTAATTTTTTTTTCATAATTTTCAGATGTTGAAGCAACATTTTGTTCATTTCGCCAAAGTTACCGGTTTGAAAGATGTACACAAAATTCCTTCTAATGTTTGTGAAACGTTTTCAAATCGACGAATGAAATCGAAAATTATTTACATCAACTCCCGAGTTAAGCCGGGTATTCAGCTAGTATATATATAAAATTGTAAAAAAAAAAATCTGTACATTAAATATTTTTTTGAAATTCTTTTTGCGATGGACGTTTTGAATGACGCTGAGTCCGAAAATCGTATTTTTAAAATTTTTGTCTGCCTGTATGTCTGTCTGTCTGTCTGTTAAAGCATCACGCGAAAACCACTGGATGGATTTAAATGAAACTTGGGATCTAGGTTCCTTATATACCCTGTCATAGCATAGGCTACTTTTTATTCAGTAAAAAAGGTTGGACCCGGTAGGGGGCACTGCGATTGAAATCCAGGCATTCGTTCTTTCAGCTTATCTCCGAAACCGTTCATCCGATTTGCATGAAAATTTGTATCGAGAAGTTCTTGGACACGCTGAGGTTTTTGACTTATCTACACCGTTCTATCTCGAACACTGTGTGATTCGATAATATGTGAATTATCATTAATCCTTATCGTATTAAAAAAAAACAGCGCTTTAATTTCGAGCTTTTTTCGTGCTCCTTAAAAATAATTTCGAGCTTTTTATAAATGCAGCAGTTTTCCCGTAAAATCGAGAAAATGTCATTTCATATAATGGTTAAATAGCAAGTATTTCAAATTTTTTAAAATTAAAAAAAACGAGCTCCTTTCAAACGCACTAGTTTTCCCAGAACTACTTACTTGGAATCTTTATCGTATTAAAGGAAACAACGCTATAATTTCGAGCTATCAATTTTCGATCTCCTCTTAGGACACTTAAGACCAGTATGGCCACGAGCTAGATAAAAAAAAACTAAATCAGCAACAACAAAAAAGTCAAAAAAGGCTAAATGGCTTGAAAAACAAAGTTACAAAATGGCCAGCTTTTTTCATTCAATTTAAGGTTTTCATTTTATTTTTAACATACAATTTATTTTAAGTATATGGCTTTAAATCATCAAGGTGCAGAATTGGCTTTGCTAGCAATTTAATGTCTGAAATCTTGACTTAATTTAGAAAAGAAAATTAATAAAATACTACAACTAACCTTTTTTGTGTGTCCATCAAACAATATAATTTATTAATAAAGTAAATTTTAAATTAAATCAATATACATGCATCCTCCATCTGACACAGAAAATTTTTTCAATTGAATTAATTTTTCTGTTCGGCCGCCACCTCTCTGCAGACAATGGCAAACTTCAGAGAGTAAAAACTGCCATGAAAAGCTTCTTGAGAACATAAGCCGTTCGGAGTCGGCGTAAAACATGTAGGTCCAGCTCTCGATCATTTGTAAGCAAACATTTCACATCACACACAACACAATTGGTCATAAGAAGCTCGGTCAAAGTCCTTTCAAGGGCTGAAATGGCCATTTCGTTTTTTTTTTTTTTACATGCATAGAAAGTCATTTCAGTGAACGCATTGATAATCGAACAAAAATAAATTTAAGTGAACGTAGCCATTCGGTGTCAAACGTCAGTTGAGGAAGAAAACAATAACAAAGCCGGTTGTCAGTGTATTTATGGTCAAATAAGTTATATCTAAGTTGTAAGTACCTTTCAATTCGTGAACGTATTTATTGCATTTAATTATTGATGAAATTCTTTTTTATGACACGAACTAACAAAGTAACTTCAAATATTTTTCTATTGACAAAGTCAGGTCGCATTTTAGATGGCCTCCGTATAATCAAAGCGCGCGCTTATTTGAAATCGTCATTTCGTGAACGATCATTTCGGTAACGTTTCCAATTGTGCAAATTATGGAAATTGTTTGTTTTAGTTTTTTTATTACTCTTTGATGTTCACTTTAAATGTAAAGTTAAAACAGCTTTTTTCGATGACTGCTTTAGAGTAAAAATTCACTGTTCATTTCAGAAAAACGAAACTGTTTTTTGAAACTGCTGCAGTTGGTTAAGGTGTTTCAAAAGCATCTTTAATACCTTTGCTCGATTTGAACATAGTTTAAGCTATCTTTTTCGGTTTGTGATCCGTTAGTTCTATTAAGTTTGTTTTTCTATTGTAAAAAAATAAAATCAATACTTACAATAAAATTAAATTTTCATTAAATTTAAAATTTTGGTAACTAAATTTTAAAACTTTTTTGTGACGAAACTCACGACCTACTCCCTTCCACCCCCCCCCCTCCCCCCACCACCCTTTCCAATGTCACACTTCGTCACAAATGTTCAACCCTCCTCCCCCTAAAAGTGTGACGTCATTTATGAACAGTCCCATCAATATCAATATCATCATTTCGGTAACATTTTTGTCATTCCGGGAACGGTTGATCATTTCCGGAAGCATCCAAATCTATCTATCTATCTATTTATCTATAAATATATAAAATTGTAAAAAAAAAAATCTGTACATTAAATATTTTTTTGAAATTCTTTTTGCGATGGACGTTTTGCATGACGCTGAGTCCAAAAATCGCATTTTTAAAATTTTTGTCTGTCTGTCCGTCTGTCTCTCTGTCTGTTAAAGCATCTCGTGGAAACCACTGGATGGATTTAAATGACACTTGGCATCTAGGTTTCTTTTATCCCCGGCCATAACATAGGCTACTTTTAATTCAGTAAAAAAGCTTGGACCCGGTAGGGGGCGCTGCGATCGGGTTCCAGGCATTCTTTTTTTTAGCTTATCTCTGAAACCGTTCATCCGATTTGCATGAAAATTGGTATGTAGAAGTTTTCGTGGTAAGGTGAGTTTTTTGACTTATCTGCTCTGTTCTATCTTGAACACAAGAGGGCGGTGTAGTACAAATATTTTGAAAAACCTCGAAAAACTCCTAAGCCGTGCATCCGATTTTCATGACAATTGAAATATAGGGGTTTTCTCTAACGGTGAGTGTTTTGCACTTATCTTTTCTGTGCTATCTTGAACACCAGAGGGCGCTGGAGTACAAATATTTTAAAAAACGTCAAAAAACTCCTACACGGGTAATCTGATTTGCATGAAAGTTGGTATATAGGGGTTTTCGGATGTGGTGAGTTTTAATGACTTATAAACTCTGTTATATTTTGAACACCAGAGGGCGCTGTAGAACAAATATTTTAAAAAAGTCGAAAAAGTCCAAAACCGTTCATCCGATTTGCATGAAATTTTGTATGTAGAGGTTCTCGGACACGCTGAGTTTTTTTGACTTATCCACTCTTTTCTCTCTCGAATACCAGAGGGCGCTGTAGTAGAATTATTTTGAAAAACCTCGAAAAATTCCTAAAACGTCCATCCGAATTGCATGAAAATTGGAAAATATGAGTTTTCTGATACGGTGAGTGTTTTGGACTTATATCTTTTGTGCTATCTTGAAAACCAGAGGGCGCTTTAGTACAAATATTAGGAAATCGTGAAAAACTCCAAAACTGCTAATCCGAATTGGATGAAAATTTGTAAATAGCGATTTTCGAGTACGGCAAGGGCTCTGGTGCTATCGTTTTTGCTTTTTGTCGAAACTAGAGGGCGCTGTTGTCCAATTTGTACGTGTGTATGGTATTAAACAGTTCCTTAACGGCTGCACTGATTTTGATGAAATTTTTTGTGTGTGTTTGAGTGGATCCCTGGATGGTTCAGATTGACAATTGGACCCGGTAGGTGGCGCTGCGATCATGTTTAAGGCATTTTGTTTTTATAGTTTATCTTCGAAAACGTTGCAACGTTTGCATGAAAATTTGTAAATAGAGGTTTTCGGATATGGTGAGATTTTATAACTTATCTACTCTGTTCTATCTTGAACACCAGAGGGCGCTGTGTACAAATATTTTAAAAAAACTTCTAAGCTGTTTATCCGATTTTCATAAAAATTGGTTTTTAGGGGTTTTCTAATATGGTGACTGTTTTGGACTTACTTTTTTGTACTAAATCGAACACCAGAGGGCGCTGTAGTACAAATCTCTTGAGAAATAGTGAAAAAGTAGTAAGCCATTTGGAGGGTAAATTTTATTAAAAGATTTTCGTGTACGGCAACTGTTTTGGCGCTATCTCTTTAGCTCTGTCTCGAAAAGTAGTGGGCGCTGTTGTATAATTTGTACGTGTGAGTGCTATTAAACTGTTCCTAAACGGCTGCACCGATTTGGATGAAAATTTTTGTGTATGCTTAAGTGAATCCCTGGATAGTTCAGATTTGCAATTGGACCCAGTAGGTGACGCTGCGATCGGGTTCCATGAATTATTATGGTTTGTCTCCGAAAACATTCATCTGATTTACATGCAAATTTCTATTTAGGGGTTTTCGAGTAAAGTAGTTTTTATAACTTATCGTTTTTGTTCTATATTGAACACCAGAGAGCACTGCAGTGCAAATATTTTAAAAATCTCGAAAAACTCCTAGCTGTACATCCGATTTGCGTGAACATTTGTACGTCAACAAAAACCGCTCATCCGATTTAGATAAAAATTTGTATATCGGATATATAGGATTTGATATCGAGTATGGAAAGGGCTTTGGCGTTATTTTTTTATTCTATCTCGAAAACCAGATCTGTACATTGAACATTTTTTTCATATTCTTTTTGCGATGAATGTTTTGAATGACGCTGAGTCCGAAAATCGCATTTTTAAAATTTTTGTCTGCCTGTCTGTCTGTCTGTTAAAGCATCACGCGAAAACCACTGGATGGATTTATATGAAACTTGGAATCTAGGTTCGTTATATACCCGGTCATAACATAGGCTACTTTTTATCCAGTAAAAATGGTTGGACCCGGTAGGGCGCGCTGCGATTGAATTACAGGCATTCGTTTTTTTAGCTTATCTCCGAAACCGTTCATCCGATTTGCATGAAAATTTGTATGTAGAGGTTCTCGGATACGCTGAGTTTTTTTGACTTATCTACTCTCTTCCATCTCGAACACCAGATGGCGCTGTAGTACAAATATTTTTTAAAAACCTCCACAAGCTCCTAAGCCGTTCATCCGATTTGCATAAAAATTGGAATATAGGGGTTTTATGATACGGTGAGTGTTTTGGACTTATCTCTTTTGTGCTACCTTGAACACCAGAGGGCGCTGTAGTACAAATTTTTTAAAAAACGTCGAAAAACTCCTAAGTCATGTATAGGATTTACATGAAAATTGAAATATAGAGGTTTTCGGATACGGTGAGTTTTCATGACTTATCTACTCTGTTCTATCTTGAACACCAGAGGGCGCTGTAGTACAAATATTTTAAAAAAGTCGAAAAAGTCCAAAACCGCTCATCCGATTCGCATGAAATTTTGTATGTAAAGGTTCTCGGACACGCTGAGTTTTTTTGACTTATCTACTCTATTCTCTCTTGAACACCAGAGGGCGCTGTAGTACAAATATTTTGAAAAACCTCGAAAAACTCCTAAGCCGTTTATCCGATTTACATGAAAATTGGTACATTGAGGTTTTCGGATACGGTGAGTTTTCATGACTTATGTACTCTGGTCTATCTTGAACACCAGGGGGCGCTGTAGTACAAATATTTTAAAAAACGTAAAAAAACTCCAAAGTCTTTTATCCGATTTGCATGAAAATTGCTATATAGAGGTTTTCCGATACTGTGAGTTTTCATGGATATCTACTGTGTTCTATATTGAAAACCAGAGGGCGCTGTAGCACAAATCTTAGGAAATCGTGAAAAACTCCAAAACTCCTCATCCGATTTGGATGAAACTTTTAAATAGCGATTTCCGAGTACGGCAAGGGTTCTGGTGATATCCTTTTTGCTCTTTCTCGAAACTAGAGGGCGCTGTTGTACAATTTGCATGTGTGTATGTTATTAAACTGTTCCTTAACGACTGCACTGATTTTGATGAAATTTTTTGTGTGTGTTTCAGAGGATCCCTGAATGGTTCAGATTTACAATTGGACCCCGTAGGTGGCGCTGCGATCGTGTGTAAGGCATTTTGTTTTTATAGTTTATCTCCGAAACCGTTCATCCGATTTGCATGACAATTTTTATATAGCGGTTTTCGGATACCTACTACTCTTTTCTATCTTGAACACTAGAGGGCGCTGTGTACAAACATTTTAAAAAACTTCTAAGCTGCTTATCCGATTCTTGAAAAATGGTATATAGGAGCTTTCTAATATGGTGTCTGTTTTGGATGTATCTTTTTTTGTACTATCTAGAGCACCAGAGGGCGCTGAAGTGCAAATCTTTTAAGAAATCGTAAAAAAGTAGAAAGCCGCTCATCCGATATGGATGAACAATTGCACTAAAAGATTTTCGTGTACGGCAACTGTTTAAGCGTTATTTCTTTGGCTCTGTCTCGAAAAGTAGAGGGCGCTGTTGTACAATTTGTACGTGTGTATGGTATTAAACTATTCCCTATTGTAACAAACTAACTTGTTCTTAAAAACAACTAATTAAAAAACTAATTTAAAATAAACCAGTATATGAACTACTTTTAATTATATTAAGTCGGCAACTACTCTGATGTTGACATGTTTTAATTGCAAATTTTTATTAGATTACAAGCTACTACCAGTAGAGAATTTCTCAACTAAGTTACATGAACGCACCACTGGTATACTTATTTTTTTGTCCAGATGTGTAAATGTATATTTTACTAAATTTGAATATTTTTAAACTCTAAACAACATTTTTCTAATAAAAACCATCAACTCAATATCACTCTCTTCTACTCTCCTCTAAATGTATCGCCGGCCTTAATATTTAAATGTTGGCATTTTGATGTATTTGTTTACCCACAACGGAAGTGCCATACATGTCAAATTTCATTTTGTTATAAAATTATTTAGTTTATTTAACGAAAGCAAAATCGTATAAAAAAGCACTCTATTTTGACAGAATATCAATAGAAAGTCAGAATTGCAAACCCTTAGATAACAGGTCATATCAAGGTGGTGGCACCAAGTCACATAAATGAACCCAAATCAATTGTTGTCCATTCAAAAACAAACTCTTTGTTATTCCTTTTCTCGCTTGATGGCGTTTGTGACAAATTGGATTTTAGCCATAATTGAGCAACTTTTGTTGACATTTCAATAAAATTAAGAAGTTAGGCACTAAAGAAAATATATTTTACTACGCATTGCGTTTAAGTGGCTATTTTCATTACTGTGCCAAGAAAGATTTGAAGGTTACCCGTTTGTTTAATTTGTTTAGTAAAAACTTAATTGTTGCTTGGTTGATTATTTTGACTTGATGACATTTATATTTGAAAAATTTGTTTAATATTCACTTAGATAATAGAAGGAAAAAACAACACATTAATTGGTCTCTTAAATTACGGTTGCTTTTGACCACCTCTCAAAAAAGCATTAGGTACAACTTTAGCTGTGAGCATGCTGGCGCCATAAAGTCTCTGGTGTTTTATGTTTGTACCTGTCATGTTACACTGCTCCACAGTAGTTCTGCTCTAAGAGATTTGATAAGTTTTTCTTATGTATTTTGGTCTGCTAAATTCAACAATCACAACTATTTAAATATCTACGGTGCTGTTTGGAGATAATTGCAGATTTAGTTTTCGCAGTTTTGATGTTTTAAGATATGAAAAGTGAATAAAATTTATTTTCAGATAAATTCAAACATCATTTTTAATGAAATCAATCTTCTAAGAAAACATAAATATAATGTAGAAATACAAAGTACATTAAATCTAATTTTCAACACACCCACTAGATTTTGATGTTATTTCATCAAATATTATTAACTTTAGGCCATCAGTAATAGTTTTCAATTGGTTATTTAAAAGCAATTAAAAAAATAATTTAAATGTAACTAATTTAACAAGTAGTTGAAAATATATGCAGACGAAAGTCAATTGACTTATTTAGCGGACATCACCATACAAAATAAGTTAGTTCGTTTTATGGAAAAAAGTCAGAATTTCAACTAGTTGTGGTTGACAAAAAACTACTTTATCAACTACTTTTAAATTAGTTGATTTTCCTACAGGGTTCCTTAACGGCTGCACCGATTTTGATGAAATTTTGTGTGTGTGTTTTCGTGGATCCCTGGATGGTTCAGATTCGCAATTGGACCCAGTAGGTGGCGCTACAAATGAAAATTTGTATTTAGGGGTTTTCGGCCACGGTAATTTTTATGACTTATTTTATTTTATATTGAAATCTTGAAAAACTTCTAGATGTACATCCGATTTGCGTGAACATTTTTACATAGGAGTTTTCGGATACGGTGGGTATCTTGGACTTTTTTTTCTGTGCTTTCTTAAACACCAGTTGGTGCTGTTATACAAATCACTTAAGAAATCGTGAAATACTCAAAAACCGCTCATCCGATTTAGATGAAAATTTGTGTATCGGAAATATATAGGATTTGATTATAGAGTATGGAAAGGGCTTTGGCGTTATTTTTTTATTCTTTCTCGAAAGCTAGAGGGCGCTGTTGCACAAATACCGCAAGAAACTCAAAACAACTCATCCGATAAGTATGATTTTTATATGTGGTTTTCGGGTACGGTGAGTCTTTTGGCGCTATGTATTTTGCTATATCTTGAACCCCCAGAGGGCGCTGTACTACAAAATAATACAGTAGGGCGGAGCAAAGCTCGGAGGGTGATAAATATTATAATTTTTTCTTCTTTATGTGTATTAATATTCAATTTTTTTTTTCTGAAATAAGAACAGCTGATGCCAAATTCTGTGGTATTTGAGTACGCATTAACACATGCGCAAGTCAGTTACGTTGAAGTTGGCGTTGTTTTGACATTTCAATTTCTATTTTCAATGCTTATTTCATTTTTGTCCAGTTTCCTCGCGAATTGCCAAGAATTCGTTTTTGCTCTGATTTTTTCAAAATGTGCAATCTATCGAATACAACATAAAACTTGAAAATATATTTTTCCAAGCGATCGGCGGCACACACACACAAATCACGATATCCCTAACTTTTTCTCATATTTTTTAGGGGTTGAATCTACATTTTGCTTATTTCGCCGAAGTTACCGGTTTGAAAGTTGGACACAAAATTCCTACAAAGTTTTTTCAAATCGACGAATGAAATCGAAAATTATTTATATCAACTCCCGACCTAAGCCGGGTATTCAGCTAGTCAATCTATATATATATAAAATTGTAAAAAAAAAAAATCTGTACATGAAATATTTTTTGAAATTCCTTTTGCGATGGACGTTTTGAATGACGAAGAGTCCAAAAATCGCATTTCTAAAATTTTTGTCTGTCTGTCTGTCTGTCTGTTAAAGCATCACGCCAAAACCACTAGATGGATTTAAATGAAATTTGGTTTTAAGGTTCCTTATATCCACGGTCATAACATAGGCTCCTTTTTATCCAGTAATAAAGGTTGGACCCTGTAGGGGGCGCTGCAATCGGGTTCCAGGTATTCTTTTTTTAGCTTATCTCCGAAACCGTTCATCCAATTTACATGAAAATTTGTATTTAGGGGTTTTCGGGTACGGTAGTTTTTATGGCTTATCTATTTTGTTCTATATTGAACATCTTATTTGTTTTAAACATCTCGAAAAACTCCTAGCTGTGCATCCGATTTGCGTGAACATTTGTACATATGAGTTTTCGGATATTGTGGGTATCTTGGACTTTTTTTTCTGATCTATCTTAAACACCAAACGGTGCTGTAGTACAAGTCACTTAAGAAATCGTGAAACACTCAAAAACCGCTCATCTGATTTAGATAAAAATTTGTATATCAGTCCCGAGTTAAACCGGGTATTCAGCTATATATATATAAAATTGTAAAAAAAAAAATCTGTACATTAAATATTTTTTTGAAATTCTTTTTGCGATGGACGTTTTGGATGACGCTGAACCCGAAAATCGCATTTTTAAAATTTTTGTCTGTCTGTCTGACTGTCTGTCTGTCAGTCTGTCTGTCTGTTAAAGCATCACGCGAAAACCACTGGCTGGATTTAAATGAAACTTGGGATCTAGGTTCCTTATATCCCCGGTCATAACCTAGGCTACTTTTTATCCAGTAAAAAAGGTTGGACCCGGTAGGGGGCGCTGCGATCGACTTCCAGGCATTCGTTTTTCAGCTTATTTCTGAAACCGTTCATCCGATTTGCATGAAAATCTGTATGTAGAGGTTCTCGGATACGCTGAGTTTTTTTGATTAATCTACTTTCTTCCATCTCGAACACCAGAGGGCGCTGTAGTACAAATATTTTGAAAAACCTCGACAAACTCCTTAGCCCTGCATCCGATTTGCATGAAAATTGGAATATAGGGTTTTATGATACGGTGAGTGTTTTGGACTTTTTCTTTTGTACTATCTTGAACACCAGAGGACGCTGTAGTACAAATTTTTTAAAAAACGTCGAAAAACTCCTAAGCCATTTATCCGATTTACATGAAAATTCGAATATGGGGATTTTATGATACGGTGAGTGTTATGGATTTATCTACTCTGTTCTATCTTGAACACCAGAGGGCGCTGTAGTACAAATATTTTAAAAAAGTCGAAAAACTCCCAAGTCTCTTATACGGTTTGCATGAAAATTGGTATAAAGAGGTTTTCGGAAGCGGTGAGTTTTTATGACTTATAAACTAGGTTCTATCTTGAACACCAGAGGGAGCTGCAGTACAAATATTTTAAAAATGTGTAAAACCGTTTATCCGATTTGCATGCAATTTTTCGTGTAGAGGTTTTCTGATACGGTGAATTTTTTGATCTTATCTTTTTTGTGTTATCTTGAAAACCAGAGGGCTCTTTTGTACAAATATTAGGAAATCGTGAAAAACTCCAAAACTGCTCATCCGATTTAGATGAAAAATTGTAAATAGCGATCTTCGAGTACGGCAAGGGTTCTGGTTCTTTTTTGCTCTTTCTCGAAACTAGAGGGCGCTGTTGTCCAATTTGTACGTGTGTATGTCATTAAACTGTTCCTTAACGGCTACACTGATTTTGATGAAATTTTTTGTGTGTGTTTGAGTGGATCCATGGATGGTTCAGATTCATAATTGGACCCGGTAGGTGGCGCTGCGATCGTGCTTAAGGCATTTTGTTTTTATAGTTTTTCTCCGAAACCGTTCATCCGATTTGCATGAAAATTTGTGTATAGAGATTTTCGGACATGGTGAGTTTTATGACTTATCTACTCTGTTCTATTTTGAACACCAGAGGGCGCTGTAGTACAAATCTCTTAAGAAATCGTGAAAAAGTAGAAAAGCTCATCCGATTTGGGTGAAAAATATTATGAAAGGATTTTCGTGTACGGCAACTGCTTTGACGTATCTCTTTTGTTCTGTCTCGGAAAGTAGAGGGCGCTGTTGACAATTTGTACGTGTGTATGTTATTAAACTAATCCTAAACGGCTTTTTTGTGTGTTCAAGTGGATCCCTGGATGGTTCAGATTCGCAATTGAACACGGTAGGTAGCGCTGTGATCGGATTCAACGAATTTTTTTATTATAGCTTATCTTCGAAACCATTCATTCGATTTACATGAAAATTTGTATTTAGGGGTTTTCGGGAACGGTAGTTTTTATGACTTATATATTTTTTCTATATAGAACATCAGAGGGCACTGCAGTACAAATGTTTTAAAAATCTCGAAAAACTCCTAGCTGTACATCCGACTTGCGTGAAAGTTTTTACATATGAGTTTTCGGATACGGTGGGTACCTTAGACTTTTTTCTGCGCTATCTTAAACACCAGATGGTGCCGTAGTACAAATCACTTAAGAAATCGGGAAACACTTAAAAACCGCTCATCCGATTTAGATAAAAATTTTTATATCGGATATATAGGATTCGATATCGAGTATGGAAAGGGCTTTGACGATAATTTTTTATTCTATCTCGAAAACCAGAGGGTGCTGTTGTACAAATACTGCAAAAAAACTCAAAACAACTCATCCGATAAGTATGATTTTTATAAATGGTTTTCGGGTGCGGTGAGTCTTTGGATGGGGCTGTACTACAAAATACAGTAAGGCTTAGCAAAGCGCGAAGGGTGATATATATCTTCTTTTCTTCTTTATGTGTATTTATATTCAACATTCTTATGTTCGCATATCAGGACAGCTGATGCAAAAAAAAAGGTCTATAATATTTAATGTTTTCTTAAAAAATGGCGTAAAAGTTTATGTTGCAAAAACAATTTAAATTTAAAAGTTAATTTTTTACTCATTTTCATTGACACATCAAACGCTACAGTAAGATTATGATACGAGGTCAAAATAGACCATTTATGTATGAGAATATTTACATAAGTGATTGCTTAAATTATTTTCTGCTCTGAAGTTTTTAAAAATGTCCAATCTATTGAATAAAATATTAAATTTGACACACACATCACGATTTTCCTAACTTTTTCTTATAAGTTTTAGATGTTGAACCTACATTTTGCTCATTTCGCCGAAGTTACCGGTTCAAAAGATACACTTAAAATTTCTTCATAAGTTTGTGAAAAGTTTTTTCAAATCGAGGAGTGAATTCAAAAATTATATAAATTAACTCCCGAGTAAAGCCGGGTATTCAGCTAGTCTATCTATATATATATAAAATTGTAAAAAAAAAATATATATATATATAAAATTGTAAAAAAAAAAATCTGTACATGAAATATTTTTTTTAAATTCCTTTTGCGATGGACGTTTTGAATGACGCAGAGTCCGAAAATCGCATTTTTAAAATTTTTGTCTGTCTCTCTGTCTGTCTGTCTGTCTGTCTGTCTGTCCGTCTGTCTGTCTGTCTGTCTGTTAAAGCATTACGCGAAAACCACTGGATGGATTTAAATGAAATTTGGAATCTAGGTTCCTTATATACCCAGTCATTACATAGGCTACTTTTTATCCAGTAAAAAAGGTTGGACCCGGTAGGGAGCACTGCGATCGAAATCCAGGCATTCGTTTTTTCAGTTTATCTCCGAAACCGTTCATCCGATTTGCATGAAAATTTGTATCGAGAAGTTTTCGGACACGCTGAGTTTTTTGACTTATCTACACCGTTCAATCTCGAACACCAGAGGGCGCTGTAGTACAAATATTTTGAAAATCGTAAAAAAATTCCTAAGTCGCTTATCCGATTTGCTTGAAAGTTGGTATATAGAGATTTTCAGAAACGGTAAGTTTTCATGACTTATAAACTAGGTTATATCTTGAACACCAGAGGGAGCTGTAGTACAAATATTTTAAAAAAAGTCGAAAAAGTTCAAAACCGTTCATACGATTTGCATGAAAATTTGTATTTAGAGGTTTTCGGAAACGGTGAGTTTTTATGGTTTATATATTTTGTTCTATCTTGAACACCAGAGGGCGCTGCAGTACAAATATTTTAAAAAACGTAAAAAAACTCCTAAGTCGCTTATCCGATTTGCTTGAAAGTTGGTATATAGAGATTTTCAGAAACGGGAAGTTTTCATGACTTATAAACTAGGTTATATCTTGAACACCAGAGGGAGCTGTAGTACAAATATTTAAAAAAAAGTCGAAAAGGTTCAATACCGTTCATACGATTTGCATGAAAATTTGTATTTAGATATTCTCGAAGACACTGAGTTTTTTTGACTTATCTACTCTGTTCTATCTCGAGCACCAGGGGGCTCTGTAGTACAAATATTGTGCAAAACCTCGAAAAACTCCTAAACCGAGCATCCGGTTTGTATGAAAATTGGAAAATAGCGGTTTTCTGATACGGTGAGTGTTTTGAACTTATCTTTTTTGTGTTATCTGAACACCAGAGGGCGCCTTAGTAAAAATCTTAGGAGATCGTAAAAACTCCAAAACTGCTCATCCGATTTGGATGAAAATTTGTAAATAGCGATTTTCGAGTACTGCAAGGGTTTTGGTACTTTCATTTTTGTTCTTTCTCGAATCTAGAGGGCGCTGTTATACAATTTGTACGTGTGTATGTTATTAAACTGTTTCTTTACGGCTGCACTGATTTTGATGAAATTTTTTGTGTGTGTTTGAGTGGATCCCTGGATGGTTCAGATTCACAATTGGACCCCGTAGGTGGCGCTTCATTTTGTTTTTATAGCTTATCTCCGAAACCATTCATCGGATTTACATGAAAATTTGTATATAGACGTTTTTGGATATAGTGAGTTTTTATGATTTATCTACTATATTCTATCTTGAATACCAGAGGGCGCTGTAGTACAAATCTCTTAAGAAATCGTGAAAGAGTAGAAAGCCGCTCATACGATTTAGATGAAAAATTTTACTAAAGGATTTTCGTGTAGGGCAAATGTTTTTGCGTTATCTCTTTTGCTCTGCCTCGAAAAGTAGAGAGCGCTGTTGTACAATTTGTGCGTGAGTGTGTTATTAAACTGTTCCTAAACGGCTGCATCGATGTTGATAAAATTTTTTGTGTGTGTTTAAGTGGATCCCTGGATGGTTTAGATTCGCAATTGGACCCGGTAGGTGGCGCTGCGATCAGGTTCCACGAATTTTGTTATTATAGTTTGTGCTCGGAAACCATTCATCCGATTTACATGAAAATTTGTATTAAGGGGTTTTCGGGTACGATAGTTTTTATGATTTATCTATTTTGTTCTATATTGAACACCAGATGGCACTGCAGTACAAATACTTTGAAAACCTCGAAAAACTCCTAGCTGTACATCCGATTTGAGTGAACATTTGTACATAGGAGTTTTCGAATGCGGTGGGTATCTTGGACTTTTTTCAGCACTTACACACCAGATGGTGCTGTGGTTCAAATCACTTAAGAACTCGTGAAACACTCAAAATCCACTCATCCGATTTAGATAAAAAGTTGTATATCGGATATATAGGATTTGATTATCGAGTATGGAAAGGGTTTGACGTTATTTGGCGAAAATCAGATGGCGCTGTTGTACAAATACTGCAAAAAACTCAAAACAGTTTATCCGATAAGTATGATTTTTATCATGGACCCCAGAGGGCACTGCACTACAAAATACAGTAAGACGTAGCAAAGCGCGAAGGGTGATATATATCTTCTTTCTTCTTTATGTGTATTTATATTCCACTTTCTTTTTTTCGCAAGTCACGACAGCTGATGCCGATTTCTGTAGTATTTGAGTACGCATCCACATATGCGCAAGTCAGCTGCGTCGTAAGTTGGCGTTATTTTGACATTTAAATTTCTATTTTCAATGCTAATTAAATTGTTGTCCAGTTTCCTCGCGAATTGCCAAAAATTCGTTTTTGCTATGATTTTTTTTTTAAATGTACCATCTATCGAATACAATATAAAACTTGAAAATATAGTTTTGGAAGCGATCGGCGGCACGCACACACAAATCACGATTTCCCTAACTTTTTCTCATAGTTTTCAGATGTCGAAGCTACATTTTGCTCATTTTGCCAAAGTTACCGGTTTGAAAGATGCACACAAAATTCCTTCTAAAGTTTGTGAAAAGTTTTCAAATCGACGAATGAAATCGAAAATTATTTACATCAACTCCCGAGTTAAGCCGGGTATTCAGCTAGTATATATATAAAATTGTAAAAAAAAAAATCTGTACATTAAATATTTTTTGAAATTCTTTTTGCGATGGACGTTTTGAATGACGCTGAGTCCGAAAATCGCATTTTTAAAATTTTTGTCTGCCTGTATGTCTGTCTGTCTGTCTGTTAAAGCATCACGCGAAAACCACTGGATGGATTTATATGAAACTTGGGATCTAGATTCCTTATATACCCTGTCATAGCATAGGCTACTTTTTATCCAGTAAAAAAGGTTGGACCCGGTAGGGGGCGCTGCGATCGAAATACAGGCATTCGTTTTTTCAGCTTATCTCCGAAACCGTTCATCCGATTAGCATGAAAATTTGTATCGAGAAGTTCTCGGACACGCTGAGTTTTTTGACTTATCTACACCGTTCTATCTCGAACACCAGAGGGCGCTGTAGTACAAATATTTTGAAAAACCTCAAAAAACTTCTAAGCCGTGCATCCGATTTGTATGAAAATTGGTATATAGAGGTTTTTGGATACGGTGAATTTTCATGAGTTATCTACTCTGTTCTATCTTGAAAACCAGAGGGCGCTGTAATAGAAATATTTTAAAATAGTCGAAAAAATCCAAAACCGTTCATCCTATTTGCATGAAATTTTGTATGTTGAGGTTCTAGGACACGCTGAGTTTTTTGACTCATCTACTCTTTCCTCTCTAGAACACCAGATGGCGCTGTAGTACAAATATTTTGAAAAACCTCGAAAAACTCCTAAGCCGTGCATCCGAATTGCATGAAAATTGGAAAATATGAATTTTCTGATACGGCGAGTACTTTGGACTAATCTTTTTTGTGCTATCTTGAAAACCAGAGGGCGCTTTAGGACAAATATTAGGAAATCGTAAAAAACTCCAAAACTGCTCATCCGATTTGGATGAAAATATGTAAATAGCGATTTTCGAGAGCACAAAGGGTTCTGGTGCTATCTTTTTTGCTCTTTCTTGAAACTAGAGGGCACCGTTGTCCAATTTGTACGTGTGTATGTTATTAAACTGTTCTTTAACGGCTGCATTGATTTTGATGAAATTTTTGTGTGTGTTTGAGTGGATCCCTGGATGATTCAGATTCACAATTGGACCCGGTAGGTGGCGCTGCGATCGTGTTTAATGCATTTTATTTTTATATTTTATCTCCGAAACCGTTCATCCGATTTGCATGAAAATTTGTGTATAGATGTTTTCGGATATGGAGAGATTTTATGACTTATCTACTCTGTTCTTTCTAGAATACCAGAGGGCGTTGTGTACAACTATTTTAAAAACTTCTAAGCTTTTTATCCAATTTTCAGGAAAATTGGTTTATAGGGGTTTTCTAATATGGGGACTGTTTTGAACTTATCTTTTTTGTACTATATCGAACACCAGAGGGCGCTGTAGTACAAATCTCCTAAGAAATATTGAAATAGTAGAAAGCCGCTCATCCGATTTGTATGAAAAATTTTATTAAAGGAATTTGTGTACGGCAACTGTTTTGTCGTTATCTCTTTTGCTCTGTCTCGAAAAGTAGTGGGCGCTGTTGTACAATTTGTACGTGTGTATGTTGTTATGTGAGTATCTTGGACTTTTTTTTCTGTGCTATCTTAAACACCAGATGGTGCTGTAGTAGAAATCACTTAAGAAATCTTAAAACATTCAAAGACCGCTCATCCAATTTGGATAAAAATTTGTATATCGGATATATAGGATTTGATTATCGAGTATGAAAAGGGCTTTGGTGTTATTTTTTTATTCTATCTCGAAAACCAGAGTGCACTTTTGTACAAATACCGCAAGAAACTCAAACCAACTCATCCGATAAGTATGGCTTTTTATAAGTGGTTTTCGGTTGCGTAAGGTCTTTTGACGCTATGTATTTTGCTATATCCTGAACCCCAGAGGGCGCTGTACTACAAAATACAGTAAAGCGTAGCAAAGCGCGAAGGGTGATAAATATCTTATTTTCTTCTTTATGTGTATTTTTATACCACTTTCTTTTTTCGCAAATCAGGACAGCTGATGCCGAATTCTGTGGTATTTGAGTATGCATCAACACATGCGCAAGTCAGTTGCGTCATAAGTTGGCATTGTTTTGACATTGCAATTTCTATTTTTAATGCTTATTTAATTTTTGTCCAGTTTCCTCGCGAATTGCCAAAAATTCGTTTTGGCTCTGATTATTTTCAAATATGTGCAATCTATTGAATGCAATATAAAACTTGAAAATATATTTTTGCAAGCGATCGGGGGCACGCACACACAAATCACGATTTCCCTAATTTTTTTTTCATAATTTTCAGATGTTGAAGCAACATTTTGTTCATTTCGCCAAAGTTACCGGTTTGAAAGATGTACACAAAATTCCTTCTAAAGATTGTGAAAAGTTTTCAAATCGACGAATGAAATCGAAAATTATTTGCATCAACTCCTGAGTTAAGCCGGGTATTCAGCTAGTATATATATAAAATTGTAAAAAAAAAAAATCTGTACATTAAATATTTTTTTGAAATTCTTTTTGCGATGGATGTTTTGAATGACGCTGAGTCCGAAATTCGCATTATTAAAATTTTTGTCTGCCAGTATGTCTGTCTGTCTGTCTGTTAAAGCATCACGCGAAAACCACTGGATGGATTTAAATGAAACTTGGGATCTAGGTTCCTTATATACCCTGTCATAACATAGGCTCCTTTTTATTCAGTAAAAAAGGTTGGACCCGGTAGGGGGCGCTGCGATTGAAATCCAGGATCCGATTTGCATGAAATTTTGTATGTAGAGGGTCTCGGACACGCTGAGTTTTTTTCACTTATCGACTCTTTTCTCTCTCTAACACCAGAGGGCCCTGTAGTACAATGTGTACAAATATTTTTAAAAGCCTCTAAAAACTCCTACGCCGTGCATCCGAATTGCATGAAAATTGGAAAATAAGGGTTTTTTGATACGGTGAGTGTTTTGGACTTATCTTTTTTGTGCTATCTTGAAAACCAGAGGCCGCTTTATTACAAATATTAGGAAATTGTGAAAAACTCTAAAACTGCTCATCCGATTTGGATGAAAATTTGTAAATAGCGATATTCGGGTACGGCAAGGGTTCTGGTGCTATATTTTTTGCTTTTTCTTGAAACTAGAGGGCGCTGTTGTCCAATTTGTACGTGTGTATGTTATTAAACTGTTTCTTAAAGGCTGCACTGATTTTGATGAAATTTTTTGTGTGTGTTTGAGGGGATCCCTGGATGGTTCAGATTTTCAATTGGACCCGTCAGGTGGCACTGCGATCGTGCTTAAGGCATTTTGTTTTTATAGCTTATCTCCGAAACCGTTCATCCGATTTGCATGGAAATTCGTGTATAGAGGATTTCGGATACGGTGAGTTTTTATGACTTATCTACTCAGTTCTATCTTAAACACCATTGGGCGCTGGTTACAAATATTTTAAAAAAATTTCTAAGCTGTTTATCCTGATTTTCATGAAAATTGGTATATATGGTTGTCTAATATGGTGACTGTTTTGGACTTATCTTTTTTGTACTGTATCGAACATCAGAGGGCGCTGTAGAACCCCAACAATTTCTCATAATTTTCAGATGTTGAAGCTACATTTTATTCATTTCGCCGAAGTTACCGTTTGAAAGATGTACACAAAATTCCTTCTAAAGTTGGTGAAAAGTTTTTTTCAAATTGACAAATGAAATCGAAAATTATTTATATCAACTCCCGAGTTAAGCCGGGTATTCAGCTAGTCAATCTATATGTATATAAAATTGGAAAAAAAAAACTTGTACATTAAATATTTTTTTTTTATAATTCTTTTTGCGATGGACGTTTTGGATGACGCTGAGTCCGAAAATCGCATTTTTAAAATTTTTGTCTGTATGCCTGGTCTTTTGGTATTTTGGTCTTATCTTTTTTGTGCTGTCTTGAAAACCAGAGGGCGCTTTAGTACAAATCTTAGGAAATCGCGAAAAACTCCAAAACTGCTAATCCTATTTGAATGAAAATTTGTAAATAGCGATTTTCAATTACTGCAAAGGTGTTGCTATCCTTTTTGCTCTTTTTCGAAATTAGCGGGCGATGTTATACAATTTGTACGTGTGCATGTTATTAAACTGTTCGTTAATGGCTGCACTGATTTTGATGAAATTTTTTGTGTGTGTTTGAGTCCCTGAATAGTTTAGATTCACAATTGGAACAGGTAGATGGCGATGCGATCGTGTTTAAGGCATTTTGTTTTTATATTTTATCTCCGAAACCGTTCAACCGATTTGCATGAAAATGTGTATAGAGAGGTTTTCGGATACGGTGAATTTTTATGACTTTCCTACCCTGTTCTATCTTGAACACCAGAGGGCGCTGTGTACAAATATTTTAAAAACTTCTAAGCTGCTTATCCGATTTTCATGCAAATTGGTATTTAGGGGTTTTCTGATATGGTGACTGTTTTGGACTTATCTTTTTTGTACTATATCGAACACAAGAGGGCGCTGTTGTACAAATATTTTAAGAAATCGTGAAAAGTAGAAAGCCGCTCATCCGATTTGGATGAAAAATTTTTTTAAAGGATTTTCGTGTACGGCAACTGTTTTGGCATTATCTCTTTTGCCCTGTCTCGAAAAGTAGTAGGCGCTATTGTATAATTTGTACGTGTGTGTGTTATTAAACTGTTCCTAAACGACTGCACCGATTTTGATGAAATATTTTGAGTGTGTTTAAGTGGATCCCTAGATGGTTCAGATTCGCAATTGGACCCGGTAGGTGGCGTTGCGATCGGGCTCCACGAATTTTGTTATTGTAGTTTATCTCCGAAACCATTGATTCGATTTACATAAATATTTGTACTTAGGGGTTTTCGGGTATGGTAGTTTTCATGACTTATCAATTTTGTTCTATATTGAACACCAGAGGGCACTGCAGTACAAATGTTTTTAAAATCTCGAAAAACTCCTAGCTGTGCATCCGATTTGCGTGAACATTTGTACATAGGAGTTTTCGGATATTGTGGGTATCTTGGACTTTTTTTCTGCGCTATCTTAAACACCAGACGGTGCTGTAGTACAAGTCACTTGAGAAATCGTGAAACATTCAAAGACCGCTCATCCAATTTAGATAAAAATTTGTATATCAGATATATAGGCATTGATTATCGAGTATAGAAAGGGCTTTAGCGTTATTTTTTTTATTTAATTTCGCAAACCAGAGGGCGCTTTTGTACAAATACCGCAAAAAACTCAAAACAACTCATCCGATACGTATGATTTTTATAAGTGGTTTTCGGGTGCGGTGAATCTTTTGGCGCCATGTATTTTGCTATATCTTGAACCCCAGAGGGCGCTGTGCTACAAAATATAGTAAGGCGTAGCAAAGCGAGAAGGGTGCGGGATGGGTTGGGTTGGGAAAGGGTTCTTTTCTTCTTTATGAGTATTTATATGCCACTTTCTTTTTTCGCAAATCAGTACAGCTGATGCCGAATTCTGTGGTATTTGAGTACGCATCAACACATGCGGAAGTCAGTTGCGTCGTAAGTTGGCGTTGTTTTGAATGTTTGTCTAGTTTCCTCGCGAATTGGCAAAAATTGGTTTTTGCTCTATCTATCGAATACAATATAAAACTTGAAAATATATTATTGCAAGCGATCGGCGGCACACACACTCAAATCACGATTTCCCTAACTTTTTCTCATAATTTTCAGATGTTGAAGCTACATTTTGGGGGAACAGGGGGCGAACCTTCACATGGCAACCTGTCTGACCGCCTCAACCTGGCGAGGCCAGCATTATCCATGTCGAAATCGTCTCAAGTCGACTCAAACCTCCAAGTGGTGTTCCCTGGGCAACGGCAAACTGGCATCCGTCAGTTTGACGGCTAATTTGAGCGGCGGGTCACTCCATAGACCTTAAATATGGAATGTGCGCAGGGTTTGGGTCCCGCCACATTACTACTGCCCAATGAAAACTAAACCAGCCTCGGATAAGAACCCCAATTACGTTCACAACCACCGCAAACGAAAATCGGACAATGATTTACGGATATGCACCTGGAATGTCCGGACCCTTTATAGGGAAGGTGCCATATCAAAACAATAAAATCTGACATCACCGCCATCCAGGAAATGCGATGGAAAGGGCAAGGCTGCTCTAAACAAGCACACTGCGATATCTACTACAGCTGTCATGCGGAGAAGCGCGAATTCGGATGTGGATTCGTCGTTAACCGGAAACTACGCCACCCTTTTGCCCGGTTCACACCAGTAAACGAAGGATTGGCCACGATCCGCATCAAGACAAAATTTTTCTACATTAGCCTTATTTGCGCGCACGCCCCGACGGAGGAAAAGGACGAAGCCGTCAAGGACGCTTTCTACGCTAGTCTTGAGGACGTATACAACCACCTTCCGGTCCATGACGTGAAAATAGTCCTCGGCGATTTTAATGCGAAAGTCGGAAGGGAAGGCATCTTTGGCCCCACTGTCGGTCAGTTCAGTCTTCATGAGACCTCCACGAACAACGGTCTAAGACTGATTGACTTCGCCGCGGCGCGAAACATGGTAGTTAGTAGCACCAGATTTAAGCACCTCGACATCCACAAGGCCACCTGGCTGTCCCCGGATCAAAAAACGCGAAACCAAATTGATCATGTTGTCAGAGGCATGTTCAGAGGCATGAATCGACGGAAGGCATGCCTCTAGTGTTCTAGATGTGCGTACATTTCGGGGGGTCAACATTGACTCCAACCATTATCTTGTTGCAGCCAAGATCCGCATTCGATTATGCAATGCGCAGAACATACGCACAGGAATGCAACGAAAGCTAGATGTCGCTAAGCTGCAATTACAACGGACTGCCGAAGCCTACTCCGCTCAACTCTCGGTTAAGCTCAACCAACCAACCTCTGGACCCGACGACGCCGGCGGACTTTCGGCGCATATATCCCACTCCATGCGCGCTGCCGCTGAAGAAGTCATTGGTTTCCGGCGCCCGCAACTTCGGAACCAATGGTATGATCAGGAGTGTCGCATTGCGACTGCAGTAAAAAACGCCGCTTATAGAAAAACGCTGCAGTCAGCTGCAACGCGAGCCGTGCGAGAAAACTACCGCGAAAAGAGGAAGGAAGAGAGGCGCCTTTTCAGACGCAAGAAAAGAGAGCAGGAAAAGCGTGAGCGTGAGGAACTAGAGGTATACCAGGGCAAGAAGGATGCACGAAAATTCTATCAACAGGTTAAGCGTCTAACCCAAGGTTTCAAGCCCGGACCATCCACTTGTAGAGACGAAAATGGAGATCTGAATACGGATACGCAGTGTGTGCTGAGATTGTGGAGACAGCACTTCTCCAATTTACTTACTGGCGACGATTTCACCAATGCCGCCCATGGAGAGCGCAGTCCAGAGCTTATTTCCATCGCATATAAGGTTCTCTCAAGCGTACTATGTGAAAGATTAAAGCCGATTACAAAAACACTGATTGGACCTTATCAGTGTGGCTTTCGACCTGGTAAGTCCACCATAGACCAGATTTTCACGCTACGACAAATCCTGGAGAAAACCCACGAAAATCAAATTGACACACACCATCTCTTTGTCGATTTTAAAGCTGCGTTCGATAGCCCGAGAAGGAATTGCCTATACGCAACAATGTCTGAGTTCGGTATACCTGCAAAGTTGATTAGACTTTGCAGAATGACGTTGAGCAGCTCCGTCAAGGTAGGAAATGACCTCTCCGAAACCTTCAATACCGAAAGAGGTTTCAGGCAAGGCGATCCACTGTCTTGCGATCTCTTTAACATCATCATGGAGGGGATCGTACGAAAGGCCGGTGTGCATCGTAATGGCACCATTTTCTACAAAGGCGTCCAGCTCCTTGCGTACGCTGGTGATATTGATATTGTCGGTAGAACCAAGAGAGATGTTACCGCTGCTTTCGCCGCTATCGAAAAGGAATCAGCCAAAGTGGGTTTGACGATAAATGAGGGCAAAACAAAATATATGCTGTCTACAAACAAGGGAGTTCGGCGTTTAGACTCCCACGTTTCATCCGGCAGCTATAAATTTGAAGTAGTCAAGGAGTTCGTTTACCTTGGCACCGCCATTAATACCAAAAACGAAATCAGCCTGGAGATAAAGCGAAGAACAATAATTGCTAATAGGTGCTACTACGGGCTCAGTAAGCAACTCAGTTCCAGAGCCCTCTCTCGATCGACAAAACTAACACTCTACAAGACGCTCGTTCTACCTGTGCTGCTTTATGGCGCTGAGGCATGGGTAGTTTCGCAAAATGACGCAGCCGCTCTGGGGGTGTTCGAGAGAAAAGTTCTTCGCAAAATCTTCGGTCCTGTTCGAGTCGGCGATGACTATGGCATCCGAATGAACCACGAGCTGTATGAGCTCTACGATGACATTGACGTAGTTCGGCGTATAACTGTGCAGCGACTACGCTGGCTGGGTCATGTCCTTCGTATGAACGACGAAGCTCCAGCGAAAAAGGTGCTCGAGGCGAGGGTCGCTGGTCAACGACGACGAGGGAGACCATGCCTCCGATGGATGGACCAGGCTGAGGAAGCCCTAACCGCACTTGGTGTATCCGATTGGAGAAGGCGCGCGCAAAGCAGAGGCGCCTGGCGAGAGCTGATGAGGTCGGTTGAAACCCGGACACGGGTTGTTACGACCAACTAAGTAAGTAAGTAAGAAGCTACATTTTGTTCATTTCGCCAAAGTTAATGGTTTGAAAGATGCACACAATATTCCTTCTAAGGTTTGTGAAAAGTTTTTTCAAATCGGCGAATGAAATCGAAAATTATTTATTTCAACTCCCGAGCAAAGCCGGGTATTCAGCTAGTATTTCAATAAAATACACATAAATTGAGTTTTTTTAGAAAAAACATAATTTAGAACATTATAGAACTTTCATTCTGTTTATGTTACGTTAATTCGATTATAAGAGTTTTGAATATTTTAAAATTTCTTAAATTGTATGCACAATAATAGCAACTTCTTTAATTTTTTTCCGTATTTTGCTTGTAGAAGATTTTGTATGTATTGTTTTCATTATTGTTTATATAATATAGATACATAATATACTCATGTTATTATACAAAGCTTAAATTATGTGCTTTGTTTTTTTTCTGTTGATTTTATCAAACTGAGAAAAACGTTCCCGAATTGATGGTTTTCTGTAAAATATTTACTAAAAGCAATATTACTAAAAAAGTATAGAATTCTGTGCGCTGCCCTGTCAAAGTTTATTAATATACAAATTTGGCAACAGTATAAACTAAGAGTTATCATTATAGCTTGCAATTTTTTTTGTCACAAAACCTATCTAGAAATTTGCAACCTTGGTGATTTTGAGCCATATAGGTACAAAATTGTGAAAAAGTGAAAAATTCATATATTCTTATAAAAATAAAAGGTTGGAAAAAGTTATCATTCTTGCACTAGCAACTTATATTATTCCATCATATATTGATTAAATTTCAGATATATTTAATTCTTCTTCATCAGATGAATCGGATGAACTGCAGCTTGCATAAGCGCTACGTGAATCTAACAAACTTATGAGACCTTCCGTAATTTCGAAGTCATGATAAAATTTTTGTAATCTTTTTGGTGGACATCGAATATTAAGCAACGAATGAAGCATTTTATTAACAAGCAATTTTTATTGCATTTCCATAATTATTAACGTACAAAAGTACCAATATTATTAAATACCTGGAAAAAATGTTTAAAACATAAACGAAAATATTTCAATACAAGGGCAGTTATTATTTTTTTTGCATGAAAGAAATAAAGTTTAAAAATTTACGAAAACATTTAAATATTTCGCAGAAGGGATATAATCATTCTTTATAAAACCTTCTTAAGTTTGTATTTGCGGGAAAATAATAAAGATTAAACATTTTCAAATAATTACACAAGGCCACCCATTTTGTGATCCACATGCCACTAATTTTTTTCTTATGGACTTAGGCCTTCTAAACACGAATATCACAATAAAAAAATTTTCTATGGACAGGTTTTTGAGATATTATTTTTTGAAAAAAATGTTCCCTTTTTCCAGGATGTAGTGTCATAAATAGCAACCTATCTCGAAAACGAATTAACCAATTTAAAAAAAAAAAATTAAATCAAGACAATTAAATTACCTACAAATGCTTGGAACAAACTTTGTCATTTGGCTCAGTAAATTTTACGGAATTAGAAGAAATTCGGGGAATTTTTTTTTTTTTTTTTTGAAAAAAAATAAAGTCGAATAATGTTTCAAAAATCTAAAAAAAATTGAAATCTCAAAAAAAAGATCAGTTTATCATTTTGTACGTAAAGATAGTTCTTTTAAGAAAAAAACACACTGTCTTTGAGGAAAATTCATGGTAAAATAATGAAGATAAAGACCATTGAGTAAAGGTACTGAAATTCTACTTTTTTATGATTTTTTCATTTAATGCTGGTTAATTTAATATAAACACTTTATATAATCTGAAATTAATTTTTAATCAAAAACATTTATTTATAACGAAATATAAAATATCTACATAAATCCTTAAAAAGTACAGAATAAAAAGAATACCAAAAAAAATATTGGCTTAAATAGGAAAGGAAATAAGATACAGATGTTGAATTAGAAAGCGATGAAATAAGTTCAGAAAAGTATTCGAAAATTAAGTTGTTTGGCAATGGTTTAAAAATTATTTTGTCCCTTTTTTGTCGATTGTATTGTTTTGAGGTCTTATTCGCTTCCACTCAAGCCTTTAACTCAGAGTTAGATATACGAAAAAGAGTACGGTACAAGCAGGTAAAGCTTGTGTTTCCTAGATTCACTTGATACGCTAGATTTTTCCCTGTTCTTTTGTTGCTGACGTAAGACAGGTCAAACCGGTTTTCTTTTTTATTTTTTTAGTTGCTTATAGCGTACCCTTTTCGCGTACCTGCTTTTGAGTGAAAGGCTTGAGTGGGAGCTGCATGGAATTCGTTTTGGTTGATTGTATCTGATTTTTTGGGTAACAATAGGAATCCAGAATACGAAACAATTTTTCACGATTTACTTAAGAATTATGCAAAAATTGGAATGCATTCTCTAAATGAATTTAACTTTAGTACCTATTCAAATGCAGGTTTCCCGTTCTTATCATTCTTACAACAGGTGCAAACATGTTCTTGAAGATCCACTTTCTGCATTCTCACTTAGATTTTTTTCCCCCAAACCTTGGTGACGTCAGTAACGAACACGGTGAACGTTTTCGTCAACAAATGAAACCAATGAATCCATGGAGACGCAATTTAATTTTCGAATACTTTTCTGAACTTATTTTATCGCTTTCTAATTCAACATCTGTATCTTATTTCCTTTCCTATTTAAGTCAAAATTTTTTTGGTATTCTTTTTATTCTGTACTTTTTAAATATTAATGTAGATATTTAATATTTCGTTAAAAATAAATGTTTTTAATTAAAAATTAATTTCAGATGTGTTTTTATTAACTCAACCGGCATTAAATGAACTAATCATAAAAAAGTAGAATTTCGGTACCTTCACTCAATGGTATATAACTTCATTCTTCTACCATGAATTTTCTTCAAAGGCAGTGTGTTTTTTTCTTCAAAGAACTATCTTTACGTAAAAAATGAAAAACTGAGTTTTTTTTAAGATTTCGATTTTTTTTTAGATTTTTGAAATATTATTCGACTTTATTTTTTTTTCAAAAAAAAAAAAAAATTCGCCGAATTTCTTCTAATTCGTCTAATCTAATTGATTTAATTTTTTTTTTTAATTGGCTTATTCGTTTTCGAGATAGGTTGCTATTTATGACACTACATCCTGGAAAAGGGGAAATTTTTTCAAAAAATCATATCTCAAAAACCTATCCATAGAAAATTTTTTATTGTGATATTCATGTTTAGAAGGCCAAAGTCCATAAGAAAAAATTAGTAGCATGTGGATCACAGAAATTTTTTTGGATTTTGGCGCCTAGTGTTATTTTCCTTTTACGAAATGTTTATATTTTCGTAAAATTTTTCACATGATTCCTTTCGTAGAAAGAAAATAATTATTTTTGTTGAAAATCACGAGATTTTTCCTACGATACATTTCTTACATTTTCCGGGCAAGCTGTTGCGTTTCTAGGGAGATCGTAATTATTTTTGAGGAGCTCGAAAATAGCTTGAAATTGTAGCGTTGTTTTTGTTAAAGATGCTTCACATATAATCCTATGTTAAAAAGTGTTTTTTTCGATTTTCCGGAAAATGGATGGTTTTTCGTGAGCTCGAAAATATTATTGAATAGCTCGAAAATAGCTCCAAATCCCTAAATGATTTTTTTAAAGATTTTATTTTTCGGTGCTTCAAGTTAAGGTAATTTATCTAAGCTATGCAAATTCTTTTTCGAGTTTTCCGGAAAATGGAAAATTTTCGAAAGAGCTCGAAAATATTGCTTAAAAGCTCGAAAATAGCTCGAAATTCCTGCATTAAAATTTTTTTTTTTAACATTTTGCATAGCTAAGATATTTCACCTCAGTTTTCATTCTAGACAAACTAAATGGCTTAATGGCCGTATTTTGTAAAACGCAAGCGATCACATCACTTGGGATATTTTTGTCTGTCAATTCCGTTTTCATATGAAGTTAAATAAACTCACTTTCCCGCAATGAAATTTTCTAATGAAATTTGTTTCCAGGCAAAAAACCCCAAGTAAACTCATAAAAACGAAAAAAAAATATAAAATAAATACATTGCGAGTTTATTTATTACTTACACTGGTTAAAAAACAATTCTTGTACATTCAATGCGGCTATTTTTTCTTTATGGACTATGGCCCGCTTAACTCTTAAACTATATTAAAAATTTTAGGGATAGGTTTTCGAGACAGGAATTTTGGAATTTTTCTTGTTTTTTTCTTTTTTGGAGGTAGCTTTACATATCAGTCCATATATCGAGTAAGAGTTTTAGAGTTGCACAAGATGCCATTATAAAGGCAATTAAATTGTTAACAATCTTTTAAAGCATTATTTTTCAATCTATTTCCAAAATATATGGAAAAGCTTGAATTTGTTGGCCAAAATTAAAAACAATAATTGATTCTTTCATCCTGCAAGAATAGTAGAAAATTCACTAAAAGTATAAAAAAATTATTTACGCATATACCACATTTTTTTATGGAAATCAAAATCAAATCAAAATTCGATTTTTACTTTGTTAACATTGAAGTAACATTGAAATTAAATAATGTATCTTTTTATTCTTTAGAAGAAGAATCATGATTATTATTACAGTCATATAAACCTGTTTTGGTTTTAAGTTTTAAGAGATCACTCGTTATTGGGAAATCGTGGCAGCATTTATTTACCGTTTTGAGGCCACTCCTAATGGTAAGCACAGTGAGTCCTCTCCATTTTCGAATAACTCTGACACCATAACAATTAAACAATTGAATAGTAAATGAAAGTTTTGTAATATTGGATTAGTTTGCGCGCAGGTTTCCATTGATAATTATTATCGTTTTGTTAGCATGAGTTGCCAAAGCAACAATAAACACATTTAAAATTCTTTATTGGAACCATGAAATGCTATAAACTAAGTTATAATTTTTGTAGCCGAAAAGGCATTTTTCAAATTCAAAAGGGCTATAAAAAGAGCTATGTGCTAGAAGCAAATTTTTGGGGCAATTTAAAAAAAAGTGTTAAATCTAGCCCCAAGAGCACCAATATGGCAACACTATATACTACAGGCCCGTAGCCAAGATTTACCTTAGGGGGGGTTTTGATAAAAAAATCTATAAGTAGATACCAGACATAACTGAACGAAAGGATATGAAAATTTTTAAGCAAATCCATTTTCTTTTAAGACTATTTGTGAATATGCCTGTTTTTAAATGACCATAAGATAGATGAGAAGAGTTTATTTAATTTTTTTTTTACAAATCAATTTGAGTACTAAGTGTTTTGATTTTTGCCTATAGTTTGTTGAAAAATGTTCAAAATTAAAAATTTGTAATTTCTTTTAAAAAGTATTATTCCGAAAATTAGCACATACAGTAAAAATAGCTGTGACAAAATTTTACTAATTCAACAACATTAATGTGAACGGTAAAAATAGGTTAGATTCCTTGCAGTTTATTAAAATCAAAATTAAAATCAGCTATGAAAAATGCAAACATTTTTTAATAAGTTCAGCTGGTGAAGCTGTATTCACAACTTTTATGGACATTCCATATAAACGGGAGAAACAACATTTTAGTCTTTAGATTTGGTTTCTTTTTGGCTATCTTACGCTTTTGTTGATCCCCAGCTTGTGTACAACTATTTGAACCCTAGTTCGAGTTATCGTTAAGGACTAAAATATTACTGCGTTAGGAAGTCGTGTTAAACCCTTTATACAATTCCTTACGATTTCGCAACGAAATCGGATTTCGAAATCGGAAAGATTTCGGAATATTCTTAACGAAATCGTAACAAACATTTCACAATCTTTCCGATTTCAAAATCCGATTTTGTTACGAAATCGTAAAGAATATCGTATGAAGCGGTTGACACGACTTTCTAACGAAGTATCATAATGGTTTCGTAACGAGTCCTAACGAAAATGTTACGAAAATGTTACGATTTCGTTCAGACAGTTCGAAAGAAAGGAAATTTTACTCGGTTAGCATTTCAATATGTCGTACAAGCTGTCGCATAACAAAATTTTATATAAATTCGTATAAAAAGTGATACTGTTCCGATATTTGCGTAACGAAATTGTAATGATTTCTTTAAGACAGCTCAAAATAGTGACAAAGTAGTCGGAATTTCGACATAGTCTTCAACTTTGGTTTGCTGGGTAGATATGGCATAAAAAATTTTTAGCTAATTTTCTTCAATTTACAAAATTATATTCGTTCTAGGTATAACTTTTATATATATATTTTACTGGATATCAGGGACTTTTTGAGCATTGAAACTGATTTTTAATATACCAACTCCTTGGAGATGAATTCCAATATAATGATTATGACTCATATAAGCAAAATTAATCTTTCATTTGGCCAAAAAAATTGTTCAATAAATAAGTGAAGTTTTCAAGAAAATTAACATCATTATCACAGTTTATCTAAAAAAAAAATTACATTTTGAATTAAATAGTCTCATTTGTGTTAATTCTATATACTTTCTGGACCCTAAAGGGGGAGGGGGGGGGTTGAACACCTAAGACGCCCCTTGTCTACGGGTCTGGTATACTACCCCTAAATTTCATGTCGAAGTTGGTGGAATCTGTGCCTCGACATTGAGAAGAAGAAACAAAAGGATGCCATACTTAATATTAGAATTGCTTTTAACACTGTTTTTTCCTTTCTAATATTTAGTTAGTTTAGTTTTAGTCCTTGCCAAAATGTAGTTTACAGACCAGTTAAAATATAAAAATAAATAATAATTTGTTCTAAAAATTAATAATAAAATAGAGTTTAAAACAGATCTCATTTCGTTTTTCGAAGCAGAAAAAAATCGAAATTATTATTTGTATTTAAAGAATTAAACATTAGCAAATCTCGATTAATATGTGCATTAAATGCATAATTAGAACGAAAAATTTCTAAGTAAAGAGGATCACAGTTTCTCAGCATCCGAGCAGGAGCATTGAAATTCACCATTTCCTATAATGCACGGCAATCAATCGAACCAATAATAATATCAAAAACGAAAAGCAGCGATGAAATACTTTTTCTGCTCTCCAAAGTTTTTAATCCAATTAAAAGACATCTGGTATTATATGAAGGAGGCACAACATCTACATTAAAAGATCGCAACGCGAACCTCGTGAAAGATTTCTGAATACGTTTAAGACGCAAATTATGAGAAAGCTAAAATAGCATAAGCTTTAGGAATAATATAATCTAGATGTGTATTAAAAGTAAATTTATGATCAAATACTACACCTAAGTCCTTAATTTGATCAACAGAAGCCAAAGAAAAATGAGCAATATGATAAGCGGACAGATGGTATGTGTCAGATTTTGAAAATGCCATGAAAACACATTTATTCAAATTTAGGAAAAGTCCACCAAGTATATAGATCAAGCACCAAGTATATAGATTATTAACTTCAATCTGTAAAAGTGCTGTGTCATTAAAATCAGAGATTTTTAAAAAATTTTGAGGTCATCAGCAAATTTCGGCAATGAGAGAAAACTGAGGAAATATCATTGATAAACAAAACAAACAGTAACGGCCTTAATATGTATAGGATTTAACATTATCAAAGGCAACTACACATTCTCTATTTGACAGATAGGATTCAATCCATCTTAAGAAACTGGAGTGAAAACCTAAGTATTTAAGCTTCTTAATTAAGAGAAAATGCGAAACTTTTTTCAAACGCTTTTGCCAAACCGTGTAGATTACATCTACCTGGCATCCTTTACTAAAGGCTGAAATACAGTATTCCGTGAACTATACTAGATTAGACAAAGTAGAACGACCGAGAAGTAACGAAGTCGTGTTGGTATGGAGAAATAATACTCTTTACTGCAAAGTACAATTTTTTTTGATTATAGACTCTAAAAGCTTTGAAATAGTTGTAAGCTTAGAAATTGGTCTATAGTTAGCTTTATTGTTTTTGCAGCCAGACTTATGAATAAAAGATACTTTCCAGCTATCAATAATACTACATACACAGAGTAAAAATATAAAAGATTAAAGTTAATAGATACACTAAAGTTAAGGCTCAATTTTTTAAAAGAATGGAACAGAGCCCATCCGCATCTATACGAGTTGAAGGCTTTAGTCTCAATATCTCATTTGAAACATCATTAGAAGTAAGAGATGCAATCAAAATTATTGTTATTATTAGAACTATCAAAATTCGATTGAAATTTCAATTTCAATTTCAATTTATTGATCAAATATGTTAGCATATAAGAATAATTTTCTTTTGCATGCCGCAGGTTAAATAAATAAGATAATAAAATTTAACAATAAGATTATTAAAATTATTAAAATTATTAAAATTAAATAACAAGTGAGTGATGAATTAAAAACTTAAATTATAAAAATATAAATGATTGAACGAATTTAAAATTATAAAAATAATATACAACAATTTTGAGAACTTTAAATAATTTCTTAAAATAATAAAAAATAAAAACTATCAAAATTTGCTTGCACTTATTTATAAGAACAAAGCATAAATCTAACCAAATAAACATTTTATGAAGAAGAAGAACAGTAGAAGAGAAAAGCAGGTAGAGTTAGGAGAAATATTCAAAGATTAAAGATTAAAGAATATAAAAAGATTAAAGATTAATAATTCCACAGTCTTATTGCACTGACGAAAAACAGCCTGCTAGAATTTTTGTAATAGTAGCTCGGAATCAGCAGGTTCATATTTCTACTTGACCTACGGAACTGAAGTTTTTCATACAAGTAATATGGGCAACGCGAGTAGATTATTTTATGCAGAAATATACAATTTCTTGCTTCGAGATAACAAAATAAGCAGCGACCAAGTAGCTTAGTGCGAAAGAAGGATACATGATCGAACCTCTTCAGTCCATAGACGTAACGGGCAGCGTTATTTAGTGCAACTAACAATTTGTGGGATGAACGTGAATCTAAACTGCTATAAACTACTTCCGAGTAAGTGATGATGGGCATCAGAAGTTGTAATACAAGTTTTCGTTTTGTTTCGATGGGACAAACGCCGAGGTCATTCTTAGGTTCCGTAAAACAAAGTAGACTTTACTCACGCAGGAAATAATGTGATCTTCACTGGACAAGAAGCTATTTATTTTAAACCGAAGGTTAGATGCCTTAGTAACAACTTCCAGTACAACGTTATTGAGTAGAATTGGGGGTAGATCAAAGTCTAAGAAAGGTGTTTTAGATATTGGTAGAATGTATGATTTTATGGGGTTTAGTTTGAGTTTATTATCTTTAGACCATTTAGCTACAGTATCTAAATCTTCATTCATTCTAACACACAAATCTTCAAGAATTCAGCAAACAAATTGGCAGTAGCGAACGTATTGTTTGAGACTATCATTGGAAAGCATAGACGATGGAATATTAGACGACCCCTTCTTGGATTTAAAAAAAAGGCAAAAAGCTTTTGGATTCGATTTAATATTTGTTTCGAAATTAGCAATATACTGTCTATATAAAAATTTGTCTAAGAAGTTAAATTCCCTCATGAAATACCTGTTTTTTATGAAAAATGAATTGTGATTCGTTAAAACAAACTTTTTGAAAACTTTATTACGCAGATTTTTAAGCATTTTTAAGCCACGAGTATACCAAGATGCGTTATTTACCCGTAGCTTAGTTCTGGAAGTAAGTTGTAAACAAATTGAGGAAATACGTGTTTTAAATATATTAAAGCATGAATCAGTATTGAAATTTTTACACTCACTATGTCAATCAATACGACCAACAGCATTATTTTAAAGATTAAAATCGAACGCTTTGAAATTGAAGTTGGACATAAAACCATTACACTCAGCTAAACTGAGGTAAACATAAAAATTTACTTGAATATCAAGAGAAAAATGGTGAGCACTAGCTGCAAATATAGGAAACTAGAAATCACGTCTGGCGTTACAACGCCAAAATACAAATCTCTAGTGATAAGTAATTTTGCTTTTTATATTAAGGACTATATTTTCGTTTGAACCAAGGCTTTCAAAGAAACTTTCTATGTTTCTATAACGCCAGTTATTATTTATCATAGTATTATAATAAAAATCTATCACATACTTTTAGGCATCTAAAAAAAAGTTTGGTTTGTTAAAAAAAAATTGTTTCAGTTTTTTTTGAAAAATACGTAATATTTAAAAAAAAATAAAACCTTATTGTACATCTACAGAGCAAGACCTTTCAATTGCTACCCTATTTATGAAAATCTCGTAAACAGTATAGATTAGATTATCATCACAAAAAATGCGCTTGCATAGTAATAATTAGATGGTGATTTAATAACATAACGATATATTATAAACATGCATTTTATAAAGATTAAATTAACTTTTAGGTGGAATATAAGATGCACAGGCGTACAGGTACTCAGACGAGTCTTTAATTATAACAGCAATTTGATCCAGGACCACATTATTATTTAAAAGCTCAACACTCGAAGAGATTATATTCCTTTTAACAGCAATAATAACGCCGCCGCCGCGATGACAACCAGTAGCTTGAGCATCACGGTCATTACGATAAACATTATATATATGAGGATTAAAAAAATCCTCATTATTAAAATTTTTGCTAAGCCACGTTTCCAGCACAAAAACATCGTACTCACACTGGGAAGTGGCAGCAAAGATAGAAGCAGATTTTATCCTCAGACCAGAAACGTTCTGATAGTAAATCTTCAATACATGAATATTAGAAAGAGATCGCGATTTAGTTATAGCAACATCTGCTGCCGGCTTTTGAAAAACTGAAAATTCTCAACTTTGACCTCAACTGGTCAAAGTTTTTGATTTGCAACTTCATTGTAGTAAGCTTAGTTATTCCGAGTTTAAAATTGACAAAAAGTAGTGATTCAGGTGGTACATCTCGTTTCTCAAGCTTAGTACAGGTAATATTATGCCTCAGAACATTCGTATGATTCACTACAAGATCAATTATATTAGCTTCAGATATCGACGGCTTAAATGAAGATAAATGAAGAAATATCTTGCTATCAAAAACAGCTAACTCATTGCTTACATTTTGTCTCACAATAATAGAGCGTTTACGACGATTTTTTGTTATAACTTCATAACATCCATTATTATTATGCATTGGTTCTAAAACATTAGACAAAGAGACAGCATTCATAGCAAATGGCGAAATTGCAATAGAAGCAGTAGCTTTAGCAGCCTGAGTCAGTGATGACATTTGCCTATTTTGATTTTGTATCGAATCGAGTTGAATACAGTACTAAAATGCACCCATCGAAAATTTTAAAGTTACCATTCAAATGATATTTTAAATTTCATAGCTTATTTATTACTAGGGCACGGATTTACATGAACGAAAAATTTTACATATATGCGCATATTATGCAAACTCAAAATTCGAAATCATGCAACAAAAATACACTACAGCCACTAAAATATGCAATAAAAATATTATTATTTATATATTTTATTTTCAGAAAAAAACAACAAAATTTTAAAAAAACTATTAAAACTAAAACACTTTGGATACAATTAAAAACTATAAAAAATCTAAAACATTAAAACTATTGCAATTATCGCAACTATGAGATCAACCTTGAGGTATCGCCCTATTGGCATAAACGATAAAATTTTGTTTGAAGTTTTCGAAAAAAAAGTATTCCGAAAGTATTTTTCCGAAGCATTTCGAAAAAAAAGGATTGGGTCTTAAGAAATTTTTTACATTGAAAATTATTGTTCTACGTCAACAAATGAAATACGAACATATTTGTGTAGATATCGCCCACAGAGCAGTCTGAAAAACAATTATCCTTATTTAAGTCCATATTACTTGAATTTTTGATTTCCTGGAAGCCTTCGTTTTTTTTACAGAACAAAGTTTAATGTTTCTACAATTTCTATCCACCTGCAAAGTTTCACCCACCAATAGAAGTCGTATTAAATATTAAAGAGAAATTGTAAATTCTTAAATAAATTTTAGATGAAGAAATAAACGAAATTTTTGAATATATTGAAAAATTTAATAAACTTTAAAATTTGCAAAGAAATATGCATTTTAAGAAATAAGTAAGTAATGCAAAAACGATTGAATGTCATTTTCAGGAAAATTTCATGATCCGCAAAGATTATTTAACTATTTCACTTTTGAGAAATCCAATAAAAACATGCATTTGCATGGAAATCCGTGCCCTATTTATTACATTACTTATGTTATATTTTTTTTGTACATCCTCGTTTTTGTTAATATTACAAATATTTTTATTTTTTGTACAAGTATGCAATGGTAAGCTATTAACGATCGAAATTTTCGCAGTAATTATTTCAATCAATGACTGCTCAAAATATAACTGCAAGATACAGGGTGTCCCGCAATTGAGTGCAACTATTTACGGAGGTGAAAGGTTATGTCGAGCTGAGAATCGTGTGTGAGGGGGGCTCTATTCTCACATTCCTAGGAGCTAAAGGGTTAATTAATATGTCACGACTTTGATTCAGGTTATTGTTTCTAGCACAAAAACTAAGTTACGGAAAACTTTTTTTGATAGCTCATTGCAAAGGCAATAAAATCACCTTTTTAATGGTATATCAACAAACAGCACCGACGTAACCGTTACTAAGCTGTGCTTGTTCAAAGATGAAATCAATCGGTTGAAACTACAAAATTTTAACTTTGAATGCAAATTTCTCAGAATTTCGCGTAATAAATGACATTTTTTTGTAATCAGTTTTGTAATGTATTCAATTTTCTTTTCAATGACACCAATAACATAAATGTATCTTATAAAACAAAAAAATTGGCTGCACTAAAAAAATTATATTTATTAGAAAACAACGATATTATCTACCGCATAAGTAATTGTAATGTCATTATTTACCATTATTTTCTTATAGGTATAGTTTTTTTAGTACAGCCAACTTTTTTATTTTTTAAGATAAATTTATGTTTTTGATGTCATTGAAAAGAAAATTAAATAAATTATAAAATTAATTACAAAAAAAATTTCGTTTATTACGCGAAATCGTGAGAAATTTGCATTCAAAGTTGAAATTTGGTTTCTTCAACCGATTGATTTCATCTTTGAACGAGCACTGCTTGGTAACGGCTCTGTCAGAGCTGTTTGTTGATATACCGTTGAAAATGTGATTTTATTGCCTTTGCAATGAGTTATCAAACACAGTTTTCCGTAACTTTGTTTTTGTGCTTGAAACAATAACGTGAATCAAGTAGTGAAATATTAACTAACCCCGTAGATCCTAAGAATGTGAAAATAGACCCCCCCTATCATACGATTTTTTGCTCAGCTCGACATAACCTTTTACTTCCGTAAATAGTTGCACTCAATTGAGGGACACCCTGTATACTAGCTGTTGTTCTTAACCCTGCAGACACACGTGCAAGTAATCACTTGCAAATAAAGAATATATATTGTCTTCGAAAAAGTTCGAAATCAGCTGCTAGTAGAAAGTTAATTTAAAATGTCGTCGAATGCGAAGGTCCTCTCTGCAATCGCAGTATTGCTTAAAATGCAGACGTTAAAAAAAAAAAAACGTAACTAATGGTAAAAGCGTAAATCCAGGAAAAATCCACAAAAGCACAACAACAATATCACTTTTATCACCCTTTCTGATATTTACTTGCAGCAAGTGACAAAATTGACTGTTTCTGAAATTTCCTTACACGTAGGCTGCGAGTTGGAAAATGTATGTGTGTTAGTAAAATGTCAGAACCCTGTAGGAAAATCAACTAATTTAAAAGTAGTTGATAATGTAGTTTTTTGTCAACCACAACTAGTTGAAATTCTGACTTTTTTCCATAGAACGAACTAACTTATTTTGTATGGTGATGTCCGCTAAATAAGTCAATTGACTGTCGTCTCATATATTTTCAACTACTTGTTAAATTAGTTACATTTAAATTATTTTTCTAATTGCTTTAAAATAACCAATTGAAAACTATTACTGATGGCCAAAAGTTAATTATATTTGATGAAATAACATGGTTAAATATATATAAGCTTGTAATCTAATAAAAATTTTCAATTAAAACATGCCAACATCAGAGTAGTTGCCGCCTTAATATAATTCAAAGTAGTTTATCAATCACTGGTTTTTAAGTAGTATTTCAATTACTTCATATATTAAAGTGGATGCCGCCTTAATATAATTCAAAGTAGTTCATATACTGGTTTATTTTAAACTAGTTTTTTAACTAGTTTAAAAACAAGTTAGTTTGTTCCTATTGAGTTTGAGTTTTGAGTTTTCCGGACTTGCATTTGAAGGTGTGTGCTCCAAAAAAAATGTTCCGGGTTGCAGAGATGTAAAATCTACATTTATTTTCTGAATTTTAAATACAACTGAATAACGTCATAAGAATCCATTCAATGAATACAAAATTGATATATAAATAAAATTTTTAATTCACAGTCAATTTTAAAAAACTTATTATTATTCATTTCAATTAATAATTTTCAATTTTTATTATTGAAAGTAATTCAAAATAACGAATAAATTTTATTGTTCATATAAATGCTATTCAAAGAATGCAAATCAATAAGAATTTCGGAATTTTTAATTATTTTTTTTTTTCCATTATTACTTTTGTATTCATTATTTGTTTGTTATTCATTTGTTATTCGTTATCCAGTTTTAATTCTTTAAATATATATATATAAAATTGTAAAAAAACTGTACATGAAATATTTTTTTGAAATTCCTTTTGCGATTGACATTTTGAATGACGCTGAGTCCGAAAATCGCATTTTTAAAATTTTTGTCTGTCTGTCTGTCTGTTAAAGCATCACGCGAAAACCACTGGATGGATTTAAATAAAATTTGACATATAGGTTCCTTATATCCCCGGTCAACATATAGGCTACTTTTTATCCATTGAAATAGGTTGGACCCGGTAGGGGTGCAGCGATCTGGTTCCAGGCATTCTTTTTTTTAGCTTATCTCGGTACGGATACGGTGAGTTTTTATGACTTATCTACTCGATTCTATCTTGAACGCTGGAGGGCGCTGTAGTACAAATATTTTAAAAAACGTAGAAAAACTCCTAAGCCGTTTATCCGATTTACACGAAAATTGGTACATAGAGGTTTTCGGATACGGTGAGTTTTCATGACTTATCTACTCTGTTCTATCTTGAACACCACAGGGCACTGTAGTACAAATATTTTAAAAAACATCAAAAAACTCCTAAGCCTCTTATCCGATTTACATGAAAATTGCTATATAGAGGTTTTCGGATACGGTGAGTTTTCATGACGTATCTACTCTGTTCTATCTTGAACACCAGAGAGCGTTGTAGTACACATCTTAGAAAATCGTGAAAAACTCCAAAACTGCTCATCCGATTTGGACGAACATTTGTAAATAGCGATTTTCGAGTACGGCAAGGGTTCTGGTGCTATCTTTTTTGCTCTTTCTTGAAACTAGAGGGCGCTGTTGTACAATTTGCACGTGTTTATGTTATTGAACTGATTTTGACGAAATTTTTTGTGTTTGAGTGGATCCCTGGATCGTTCGGATTGACAATTGGACTCGGTAGGTGGCGCTGCGATCGTGTTTAAGTCATTTTGTTTTTATAGTTTATCTCCGAAACCGTTCATCCGATTTGCATGAAAATTTGTTTTTAGTGGTTTTCGGACACGGTAAGTTTTTATGATTTATCTACTCGGTTCTATCTTGAACACCAGAGGGCGCTGTGTAAAAATATTTTTAAATACTTCTAAAGTGTTTATATGATTTTCATGAAAATTGGTATATGGGCATTTCCAGCGTAACTCACGCGACATGCGTACGACTTAAAGCTTCGTCTTCTCGGAAATTTATGTTATAATGTAAAAAAATGTTCTATATACATATGGCTTAGAAGAAATAGTAATGGTATGATATACCAAAATTATCTAACTAATTAAGAATAACAGTGGTAAATATGGGCGTAACTCTCGCAACAAAAAAAGGAACTGTGTTTTGCAAGCACGTTTAGATTGTAAAAATTCAGCAAATTTTATTTTATAACCTGTTTTTGTTTTTAATTTTTAAATAATGGGAAAACATTGAAGTTTCATAATAAACCCACTTTGTGGCGACCCATTTCAGTTAACATGAAATAGGCCAACACATGGATCGACACATGGAGCCTTGGAGAAGTAAGAATCGACATAATTAGTACAGCAGAGGTTGAGAAGGTCACCCAACATGGGTTAAACCCAAAACCCACCAACAGTGATCACGCTATGAAATAGGCCCCACAGTAAGTCTACGTAACGAGCTCAGAGGAATGCATGTCATCACGCAACATGTATTAGCACTCCACGTAAGTCGCTATAGGCAAAGCTGAAAAGCAACGAGAGCGCAAGCAAGATGGTATACAGAACATGCTGCGCATCAACGAACTCAAAGACAGAGCTGCAACAATAGCTGAGCACACGACAACCGCCCTATAGGAACAAAGTAACTTGTTTTTAAAAACAACTAATTAAAAAACTAATTTAAAATAAACTTGTATATGAACTACTTGAATTATATAAAGGCGGCATCCACTGCAATTCTAAATAGATTTTATTGCATTATATATGAAGTAATTGAAATACTACTTAAAAACAAGTGATTGATAAACTACTTTGAATTATATTAAGGCGGCAACTACTCTGATTTTGACATCTTTTAATTGCAAATTTTTATTAGATTACAAGTTTATATATTTTTAACCATGTTATTTCATCAAATATTATTAACTTTAGACCATCAGTAATAGTTTTTAATTGGTTATTTTAAAGTAATTAAAAAAATAATTTAAATATAACTAATTTAACAAGTAGTTGAAAATATATGCAGACGAAAGTCAATTGACTTATTTAGCGGACATCACCATACAAAATATGTTAGTTCGTTCTATGGAAAAAAGTCAGAATTTCAACTAGTTGTGGTTGACAAAAACCTACTTTATCAACTACTTTTTAATTAGTTGATTTTCCCACAGGGCGGTACCATCTACACTACCACACCTACACGCATTCAACATGAAAGAGAATGCAGACGACAACTAGCTAGCAACATATACTATGTATGTTGTTCATGCTAACTAATAATTCAACATATACTATATATGTTATGTACGCTAGCTAACAATTCAATATATATTATATTATTCATGCTACTTACTAATTTAACACATAATATATTTAAATTATTTTTCTAATCTTCTAAGAACATATGAAACAAAATTATTCTAAGTTATTACGTTAATCTTTTCTACTTGCTAACATAAACATGCAAATGAATTATCACTACACCCAATATTACTTAAATTTTTCTACTATTCTATTTTCTACTACTGCTACTATAACATTTATTACTTGCTAAATTATCAATTACATTTATTTAATTAATCATATTAACTTTATATGTTTATAAACATAATCTCATTGAATTCAATTATGTTTTATGTCAAAATCGACTGGTCGAATTTTAGTTTTCTTATTGTTGGTGTTGCCTTTATCATTTGACGTTAAGCGTTCTCACAGCTTTGTTGTTGCAAAATTTGTTGTTTGAGCTGCCATTTAAATGTGAGCCTACCTTATAATTGTATCATGGCCACTACTAAAAGTAATGCAACAGGTAGTCACACATAGTATGTATAAGATTTATATTAAGTGATTGAGTTGAAATAAAAGTCAGTCGAGTTCGGACCACGAAAGCAAGCAGACGTCTCATTATTTCACATTCCGCTTATAAGTCATCAGTTCGCCTCATCATAAAACAGTCGTGCTGTGGCTAGCGAACAGGAACAACGTGCCTTCCTCTACCTTCCTATCCCTCTCCCGCTGAGTAGACACTGGGGTATCTCGGGCCGCCGTAACAGATATCGGCCCTCTCACGTGTGCTCTTACTCTTGCTCTACAAGAGTGATTCTCTGTGAGTTTCCTTTCCGCCGAGTAGACACTGGGCCAAGGATCATTAATATAGGTTAAGTCACTTGAGAGAAGCTCGGTCAAACTGTCAGAATGGATAAAAGGAAATCAAGAAAAAAAAAACCTGAATCTGTAAATTTTTTTTTGCTAACAGCTACTTTGGCAGTTCGAGCAAAGGTGGAAAAAGAGTGCTTTTCTCTCAAGTGACTTAACCTATATTAATGAACCTTGCACTGGGGATTCTCGGGCCGCCGTAATGGATATCGGCCCTTTCATGTGTGCTATCTCTCTCGCTCTACACGAGTGACTCCCTTGAGCCTCTTCTCTTTTGACAGCATTCTCACTCTCGCTCTATACGAGAGACTCTCTGTGAGTTTCTTTTCGCCGAGTAGACACTGGGGTAACTCGGGCCGCCATAACGGATATCGGCAACTCCGCCAGGTCTCGACTTGCCTGTCCCAATCCAGGAAAAAGGAGGAGGGTTGGGTAGTAAGACATAAGTTTGAACGCTATAAGACGTAACATGCTTCCAACATGGACCAGTCTTGGACCTTCCCAAGCCAAGGTGTCTGGATTCGTGCCGAGGGCTGAATGGTGAATGAACAAAGAGACACGTGATTGGATCATGGTTATGACAGAGAAATCAAACCATTCCCAGATGCCAGCTTAAAGGTGACTGAGGGCAATGATATACCCAAGCTGTTCACTTGCATCACCTACATTCCTCCCGAAGATGTCATGCCTGCAAGATCTCTCGGGGCCCGACTGGCCAGACAAAACATGGGACTTACATTATCTGGCTGGCGTGTTTTGAGACAGCAAAGGCGCAATGCAGGTGGTGAAACAATAACTCTGTCTGTCGATGAAGCCTCAAAGGACAAAATCCGTGCTCGAGGAGGGAAGCTCCTTCTAAACTTCGGGCAAATACAGATGAGAGTTAAAGATATAGGGAAGACGGTAACACAACCCCACCCTAAGCGCATGGCTGAACCAGATACGAGAAGGGAGGTCAAACCCCATTCAAAACCGGCAGCCAAGCGAATGGCTGTAACGAACGATAGTTTAACGAGCAGAAGAGACTCCCAGCCTCAGTCTGCTCAGAGAACACAATAACCACGGCCACCGCCAAAAATGGTTGTTTCCAGTGGAAGGTCGACGAGCATCAGAGACTCTCAGTCTCAATCGACTCAAAGAGTAAGACTTCCACGGTCACCACCAACTACTTCCCGTCAAGCTAGCCACTCAGACGCTCCAAGAACGTCTGGTGGAAAGGAGCCCAAATGGAAGAGGGCGGAAATCCAGCCCGGTCGACCAAAAAAGTAAAAGGGGACTAAGGTGTATCCAGGTAAATCTCCAACATGCTAAGGCTGCCTCGGCAGTCTTAACACAGTGCTTCTACTGGGATCACCTTGATATTGCCTTTATCCAGGAACCGTATGTTTATAGGAACCAGATAAAGGCTCTATGAGGGAAGACCTAGAGCATGTTTATTAGTTAGACGTGATATTAATACTCTTTTAATTCCAGAGTTCACTACCAAGGACCAAGTTGCAGCTATGGTGGAGATACCCTCTGAGGCAGGTAAGACAGATATCATAATTTGTTCAGCTTACCTAACTGGAGATTCTACCGATCTCCAATTTCTGGCGCTACAGGAACTGGTGGAACATTGTGCCAGGACCAACAAGCAGCTGATATTGGGTTGTAACGCAAACGCCCACCACACAAAATGGGGCAGCTCAGATATTAACATTAGAGGTGAGTGCCTTTTAGATTTTATAAATAAGTATAATTTAGAAATTCTGAATGTAAGGAACCGTCCCACTTTTATAAATAAAATAAGAGAAGAAGTCCTTGACCTCACACTCTCAACCCCATTTATAAAAAAAATTTATCGTAAACTGAGAGACCACAAAAACTGGAAATAGGCACACTCCTTGGTGGAACAAGAAATTGACCAAACTTAGGACCGTAACTAGGAAACTATTTAATAGAGCCAAATCAACTGGTGATTGGTACAACTATAGAGAAGCCCTCTTCAACTATAACAAAGAGATTAGAAGTGCAAAGAGGAACTCATGGAAGTCCTTCTGTGAAAGTCTTAAAGACACGACCAGTAGCGCAAAAATCCACAGAGTTCTATCTAAAACAAACACTTATAACATCGGCCTGCTAAGGAGACCAAATGCCACATTTACCAATGATCGCCTCAAGACTCTAAAGCTCCTTGCCGATACCCACTTCCTGGGTTTTACTACATTGACTGGAACTCCAACGAACCTATTACAGACAGGGCATAGAAGACCAAACATAATAGATTGGAGACTATCCAGATCAATCTTCAACGAGGTCAGGATAAAATGCACCATACAAGGCAGCTGGAGCAGACGGCATCTTTCCCGCACTCTTGCAAAATAGCCTAGTGCTACTAATGCATTTCCTAATAGCTATTTTTAGGACGAGCTTCGCATGGGGTACTATACCCAAAGCCTTGAAAGAGGTTATTGTTAGATTTATACCTAAAATGGGCAGTAGAGTAGGTGTTGAACGTGCTGAAAGTCAGGAATATGAAATCAACTTTGGGCACGGTAGAACTATACGAGGATATCTTATCGTATCTCCTCCAAAGTGCACTCAACATAGTAGCTAAATGGTGCAGGGAAACAGGGCTCAACGTCAACCCTAAGAAAACCAACATCATCGTCTTCACCAAGAACAGAGTCAGTGAAAATCTAACTGAACCTACTCTTCTCGGTGAACTATAAACTTCTCAAAAGAAGTCAAATACTTAGGTGTGACGCTTGATGATAAACTCACATGGAACCCACACCTACACAACACCGTAAACATAGCAAGGGCCTCATTATGGGTCAGCAGAAGCTTTGTAGGTAAAAACTGGAGCCTAAGTCCCAAACTAGCCATGTGGATGTATACTTCCATCACGAGACCTATCATCTTATACGCCGCACCAGTATGGTGGAGTAAAACGATCCAAAAAAAAGTTCAAGCCAAGCTCAGCAAATTGCAACGACTAGCTTGCGTATGTATCACATGAGCGATACGTTCTGCTCCAACTGCTGCTTTGGAGGTTTTGCTTGGTATACCACCATTACATCTTCTTGTTAAGAAAGAAGCTCTGCTCTTCACAGTCAGGCTCATCATTGACAACAATTTGATTATACCAAGTAATACTCACTCAGCGCTGTTAGACGAAATAACCAAGGACGAGAATCTAAGGTTATTACCCTGCGATCTCTGCCTTCCAATATTCAACTTCTACAAAAACTTTGTTTGGGAAAAAAGACAGACAGTGAGACCTGGAGTTTTTGGCTTAAGGCAGGGAAAATCTATATATGCCAGCATGGGAACAGGTTATTCAGTCTTCCAAGCTGAAGTCCACGCCATTGAGATCTGCCTAAGAGAGTATGTTAACAATCCCACTAGGAACAAAAGCATTTACATTCACTCTGATAGTAAAGCAGCTCTACTTGCACTTAGCGCATATAAAGTCACGTCGAAACTCATCTGCGATTGACTACAGCTACTTATCAAGGTATCTACCCATAACAGAGTCCATCTCATTTGGGTACCAGGTCAAAACGGCTATTAAGGTAACGAAATTGCGGACGAACTAGCCAGGAAAAGGGCTGCAAGGTCCTTCATAGGCCCAGAACCATTCTGCGGGATACCATGGGGCACTATTCGCCATAACATTAAAATGTGGCTAAACAGAGAGGCACTTCATTACTGGAGGGAAACTGAAGGTAACAGACAGGCGAAAACATTCATGCCAACCACTTCGCTCCAAAGAACGAAACAATTCCTGATTCTAAGTAGAAGATCTATCAGAATTGTCACAGGTTTCCTAACTGGACATTGTAAAGTAAATAAACGCTTATCAACCATGGGTATAGTCCAGGAAGGTCTGTGTAGGCTATGTAATGAAGATGAAAAAATAGCAGGGCACATCTTGTGTCACTGTAATGGTCTAATCAGGACCCGTCTTCGTTACTTAGGAGCATTGTACCTGTAACCACATCTAATAGCGGATAGTTCACCCAAGGACATCGCTCGGTTCCTAACGCACATAACGATTAAGGATGAACTATAACTTATAGAGGTTTGTTACAATAGGCCTTTGAGGCCGCAGGTACTAGGTGACTTGCTCCCTCCTCACTTAATTAACTAACTAACTAACGGATATCGGCCCTCTCACGTGTACTCTCCCTCACACTCTATACGAGTGAGTTTCTTCCCTTTGAGCAGACACTGGGGTAACTTGAGCCGCCGTAACGGATATCGGCCCTCTCACGTGTACTCTCGCTCTACACGAGTGACTCTTTGTGAGTTTGCTTTCCGCCAAGTAGACACTGGGGTATCTCGGGCCGCCGTAATGGTTATCGGCCCTCTCATGTGTACTCTCACTCTCGCTCTCCACGAGTGCTCACCCACACACATTCTCAACTAGCGCATGTTTCCCCGACACGACACGACGGACGAGAGCGACCTGAGCACCAACACAAGTACGCGACAAAAGATAGCGACACTAAAACAAGAAGACAAGAAGCTAAACAATTGGAAGTACAATCACGCAACCTGGGAAAAGCTACCTCGAGAGGAGCCATAAGTTTTGTGGGCCAACGAGATGACAAACGCTACGACCTTGAGAGGTCATCATCGCAGATCGACACGCCGCATATAGTGTCCAATACTCCAGCCGTCCCACATATCTCGACCCCAAATTCATATTGGTCAGCAGAAACAACTACTCGTGGCCATACCCACGCACCATCCCTCGTCGACGAGGAACCCTCAACCTTGGTTGAGCTTGTAAGAACCCTGGACAGCCGCTAAGGATACCTCAGCGAGTTTGTTGTAACGATCAGAGGTTCGTTACAACTTTGCTGATGAGCTTTGCTTATTTAAAAATAAACTGAGTTCCCAAAAAATATTTGCCGTAAATCAAGCGACATAACCCACGCGACAAAATTTCCGTTCAGAAAATGTGTAATCAAAGAAGAGAGAAAAGTGCTTAAAAAGAGTAACTAACATCTTAGTTCGGCTATGGTCGAAGCTTACTAGGTAGTGTCATATATCTTCAGTAGACGAGGGTTTTAAAATTAGTTAAGGCATTGAAATTTTCAGAATGTGAAGTTCATATATATCAGTATTTTACTAAATAAAAAAATTGAATTTCGAAACACATGAAATTTTTTTTTTTTTGGCTAACATTTTTGTGGAAATGCCCATATAGGGATTTTCTAATATTGTGACTATTTTGGAGTTTTGGAGAGGGCGCTGTAGTGCAAATCTTTTAAGAAATCGTGAAAAAGTAGAAAGCCGCTCATCCGATTCGGATGAACAATTGTACTAAAGGATTTTCGTGTACGGCAACTGTTTTATCGTTATCTCTTTTGCTCTGTCTCGAAAAGTAGAGGGCGCTGTTGTACAATTTGCACGTGTGTATTAGGGTGGTTTTATCTCATAGGGATATAAAAAAATGTCAGAATTTTTTTGGGGGCACCCCACTAAAATGTTTCTTTCTGTTAGATTTTAGGATTGCCAAAGTTTGAGCACGATTGAAAGATGTTCACGCGTGCCACTGGGGCCTCAAAGTTTTGAAAATCTCGAATTTTTGGCAGTTTGGCGACTTTGCCGAATTTGCCGACCCATATCCCTAGAACGGTTTAATATATTTGCCGTGACGTACATCAAATTAAAGGCGATACTGTTTATAATATTTTATATGCAATAAAAAAATACGTAAGTAGTACTGAATTCGAGATAATGAAGCCAATGTCCCTAAAAACGTGACTTGGTACCCCTTAGAGCGAAGATGGTACCTATTGTGAAAAAACCCATTTTCCTTCCTATATTATCAATTTTTGGAATGAAAACAAGTATATATTTAAAAAATCAAGTATAATAAATGGTTTTTTCATTTTATTCTTATTTAAATTTATTCAAGGGACTGACATAATGTGGTTTTGGAGCTATCTGGATACAGCTGACGACATCTGCTGACTACTTGGAGAACGTATTGTTTTTGTTGCTCGGTCCTTTATAAGTAATTGGTTGTAATCTGTGATGAGCTTGACTCCTCGCTCTGCCATGTCGTTCACAACTTTCAAATTGTTTACCATCCTTTGCCCCTCCTGTTAGTTGATGTTCTGCGGTCAAGTTGCAGGATCTTTTTCCAGAAATTCGGTGTTAATGTTTAATCTCTTGAACAACAGGTAAGTCTCACTTGTAATTAGGGCTGGGAGACCTTTTTCTAGGAATTTCGGCAGCTGTTGTTTTTTTAGTTTGGGTCGCATATTTCTGGAGCACTTCTCATTTTCTTCTGCTTGATTTGTTAAGACTTTTGTCGCCATTTGGCTCTTTACGGTGTTTTGCACTGTCGGGTCAAACAATGCCAGGGCAACAAATTCAGGACTAAGATAGGTGATTTTTCATTTTGTTGATTCCTTTTTCTGATATTTTTTTGTCAATGCTTTCATATTTCAATAGATTTTCAATGAGGTATAGGTCTTGTTTTGGTGCTAAACACGATCTGGGGGCGTTAAACCAGGCTTTACAGTCCCATGTGATACCAGAACAGCAACCCGTTCTTTCTGCTCTGTTTTGAGGATACCTGGTAGTAGTTTTTCATCCCAGTGCACGCAAACAGCCTCAAACTCGATCACACAGATGTAGAACAAGATACGACTTTCACTGTTCAGCGAATACTTTTCAACTGACCAAGAAACAAAATCATAAAAGCAAGAACTACCTAGCTATTCTTTTCTTTTTTAATAACAGACTCTGAACCCCTGGACTTCTACTTAAAATACCCTACAATAGGTAGTAGGGTAACCCAATACATTTTTAAACTAGTTTGGTTTTACCTGCTTGGGGTCGCCAGTGATACAGCATGAGGAAAAAATAGATACATACCAGACATAAAAAAAAACATTGTTGTGTTAACGGTATACCATAGCAAACATATTTAAATGAAATGGGATTCCAAAGTACAAGTATTTGTCCATTATAAGCAAAAATAATACAAAGAACTCATCTTCGCTCTCAGGGGTACCTAGTCACGTTTTTAGGGACATTGGCTCTATTTTTTCGGTTTCAGTACTAGTTGCGTATTTATTGTGCAGAATATAAAATGTTAAAAACAGTATGGCCTTTAATTTGATGTATGACACGGGCAAAAAGCTTTAGCTGTTCCAGAGATATGGGTCGCCGAAATCGCCAAACTGCCAAAAAAACGCGATTTTCAAAACTTTGAGGCCCCAGTGGCACATCTTCCCATTGGGTTAACATCTTCCAATTGAGCTCAAACTTTGGCAATCTTAAAATCTAACAAAATGAAACATTTTAGGGGGTGCCCCCAAAATAAATCCAACATCGATTTTTTAAAACCACCTTGTGTGTATGTTATTAAACTGTTCCTAAACGGCTGCACCGATTTTGATGAAATTTTTTGTGTGTGTTTAAGTGGATCCCTGTATGGTTCAGATTTGCAATTGGACCCGGTAGGTGGCGCTACAAATGAAAATTTGTATTTGGGGGTTTTCGGGTACGGTAGTTTTCATGACTTATCTATTTTGTTCCATATTGAACACCAGAGGGCACTGCAGTACAAATGTTTTAAAAAACTCGAAAAACTCCTAGCTGTACATCACAGAGATTTTCATAATACCATTCGTCATTACTTGCCACTCGAATAACATTCGCCGTCAGCCACAATCGCCCATAAAAATTAATGCATGCATGGTGCTCGAGTTCGTAAACAACGATTGCTGCTAAGCACACCTTTTTACGATTGCGAAGCGAAACAAAGGCACCATCCAGACAATGCAGACATTCGGAAAATTCGCTTAAAGCTCGATTGTCTGTCGCAGCTCGAGTGTCTGCCACAGCTCGAGTGTCTGCCGCAGCTGGAGTTTCTGCTGCTGCATGAGTTTTTGTTTCCGTACTTCATTGCCGTTTTCTAGCAGCGTATTGGTAAACAAACTACTGTTCTGCTTTCAAATAACATTCAAGAAGAAAAAAAAAAGAGGCAAATTTATTATTATCTTTAGATTTATTTTAGATTTATACGAGTATATCTTTATTCAACGCACCAGTTCAATATTTTATATTATCATTTATTTCTCAATTCATCTTTATAGAAACTTATAATTTTAGAATTAAGATTCAGTTCAATTAAGGTTCAGTTTAAGATTTTTTCAGTTAACAAACAATACAATATTTTGTTTTTTAAAATGATAGTAAAAAAGCCTTAATAACAGAATCGAAACAAACTTAAAAAGTTCCGTAGTAACTCAGTATATGGATAAATAAACAAAAATAAAAAGATTTTTTTTAAATTTCTAAAAAAATATGTCAGAAGAGATGTGCATTTTCGAACTTTCGAGGTAGTTTAGAATTTTTGATGTTTTAATTTGGGAGTGAAAGCGCGTTTATTTTGATGCTTGTGACTGGTTGCTGTTTGTTTTTTTTTTTGTTTTTTTGTTAAGTTTTGTAAAACTTTTGAAGTGGGAAGAGTGTGATGAAGAGGCGCACAGGGGTGAAAGGAAAGGAAACAAAGAAAATGCGTTAATTTTTGAGGTTGCGGACATAGTTTTACTATAAAACTAGGAAACTAGTTTTATTCCTATCCTGTAGGAAAATCAATTAATTTAAAAGTAGTTGAAAAAGTAGTTTTTTGTCTACCACAACTAGTTGAAATTCTGACTTTTTCCCATAGAACGAACTAACATATTTTGTATGGTGATGTTCGCTAAATAAGTCAATTGACTTTCGTCTGCATATATTTTCAACTACTTGTTAAACTAGTTAAATTTAAATTATTTTTTCACTTCTTTAAAATAAATCAATTGAAAACCGCATATATTTTCAACTACTTGTTAAATTAGTTATATATAAATAATTTTTTTAATTACTTTAAAATAACCAATTGAATAATAAATTTAATATTCCACTTACTGAAGATGAATTTAAAAGCAAAAAAATTTTAAATTTCTATATATCAAAGAGATCATTTATTTGATTGTTTTGAAAAATACATAAGTACATAAATCACGCAAAAAAAAAACATGCCTGGTCGACAAAAATAAATTCTGAAATATAAAATCTGAAAGCAAAATGTAAACACAAATCGAATGTGCCGATCCAATTGATCGGAATTGTGTGGATACTGCGCCTGTTATTTAACACGAGCCAGCTTTTTAATGCTTCATTTCAAAATATGAGCTAAACAAGCGTGTCCGCGGGATTTTCCACGCTTTGCAACCATCAATCATGGTCGATGGACACATCGATATTTTGCTTAGTGCTTCTTTTAAGTGTCAATCGCAATGAAGTGATGGAGCAGACTCAACGCTATGTAGGGAAAGGCGTGCGTCTTTACTACTGAATTTCCGTACAGAGTCCAAATTGTGCAATGTTTGCTAAACACTACCAGTTTGTAATTTAAAGATCTTAAATAATAAAGAATTTTTAATCGTTTCACAGGGTTTTGAGGCAGTTTTGCAGCTCAATGTCGTAAATAAAAATATGTCTTTTTGAAAAATAATGTTAGTGAAGCCTGAAGTTAATAATATTTAATGAAATAACATGGTTAAATATATAAAAACTTGTAATCTAATAAAAATTTGCAATTAAAACATGTCAAAATCAGAGTACTTGCCGACTTAATATAATTCAAAGTAGTTTATCGACCACTTTTTTTAAAGTAGTATTTCAATTACATCATATATAATGCAATAAAAACTATATAGAATTGAAGTGGATACCGCCCTAATATAATTCAAAGTAGTTCATATACTAGTTTATTTTAAATTAGTCTTTTTATTAGTTGTTTTTAAAAACAAGTTTGTTTGTTTCTATAGGGTAGCTACTCGTATAAACTAAACTACGTTTGTTTATGTTTTTACTAAATTTATTTAAATTTCGTCCAACCATTTTTCTTCTGATTTTGAAGAAAAATTTTTCATCTATGTTGCGACCCGCACAACATTACCCTGTATTTTTTGTACAACCCCATCATATGCATAACACTGTACACTTTCTACAGCTCGACCTCACACAAAGCCAAAACCCTCAATCGATTGCTACGAACCAATCAATAAATTAAAATTCAATATTGCTATTGCTATTATTTCCATGAACGTCCAAGACCCAATTCAAGTGCGGTGACTCGAATTGCAGGCGTTCATGAAAAGTAAGTTTTGTTAATAAAAAATTCTTAATTGTTTCCATACCACAGAAACTGACCTAATTTGAGCACATACGCTCAAATTACCAAACAGCGCTTTGCTTTGTGGTTGCAGCGGAACAAAACAAAACAAAGCAAGGCGAGTGACTGTTTGGGTGCATCGGCATCAGCTTGCACGGTCAGCATAATAGCGATAATTTACCTACACTAGTTGCTGCGCTGCTCGCAAAGTGCAACGCCTGCAGCTACGCATTATGTAAGGCGTACGTGATCACGTACCGCTAAAGGGGAAGCTCTATGTAAATGATATAATGATATAATGTGCATTTTTATGTATGACATGTATTGATTTGATTGGGTAGAATCGATACATAATTTCCACTTATAATTATGGGAAAATTGGAAATTGAGAACTTTGCTTTAAATACCCGCGACCGACGTAGAAATGGACAGAGAGTGTACAGAGAGCGTGCAGTGAGTGTGCAGTACTAATATTACTAAAATAAAGTCAACAAAATATTAAATAAAGTATTTTATTTCGCTCTCCCGTCCGAAGGTTCTTCTTTTCCTCGCGAAAGCACGAGAACCTTGGTCGTTAAACATAACATTTGGTGGCAGCGGAGGGATTAATCCATACCAATCCCTTAAAATAACAAAAAGGAAAAAACATCCTTTTAATAACAAAGAAAAAAAAAACGCTATAACAAAAACATCTTAAATACCCAATACAAATCTTTAAGCGTACCGAGGCTTTGACATCGGCAGTTTTCTGTAAAAAGTGAAAAAAGCGTACCGAGGCTAAAACATCGGAACAGTGTAAAACAAAAAAAAAAAAAAACACAAAAAGTGAAAAAAAAGAATTTTTTAGAGGAAAGCCCAGGGTAACCAGCTATAAGACGTGAAGTCTCCTGGCCCATCAAGAAGCCCAGGATAACCAGCTATGAGGCTTCTAAGAGCCTCCTGGCATCAACTACATCAAGAACGAATTCAACAACAATTTCAGCAGCAGAGATATTCTTCAACAAATACATCTTCAACAACAATTTCAGCAGCAGGGATATTTTCAACAAATACATCTTTAACAACAATTTCTGCAGCAGAGATATTTTCAACAAATACATCTTCATCAACAATTTCAGCAGCAGAGATATTTTCAGCAAATACAACTTTAACAACAATTTCAGCAGCAGAGATATTTTCAACAAATCAAGAAAAACATCAGAAACATAGAAACGGCCGGCAGGATAAGGATAATAGTAAGAAAAACAAATTTTTTCTTTTTTGATAAGTATTATACAAACAAAAACACACCTATAATTACTGAAAAAAAAATACATTTCTTTCTAAGTATTATATTACACACTATAAATTTTTATTTGACACACAGAATTTTGTATACGTAATTGTAAAAAACAAAACCTTTTTAACTTTTAAGAAGAAACCTTTTTAGTTAAACGACTTATGTCCAAAGTATATTCAAAGAACAATTTTGCGTAAGAAACTTACAAAGATTTTGTGAATAATTTAAAGTTTTTTGCGAAAGGAAATTTGTCTTTTGCTTGAAAATTCGTACTCGACAACGCGCGGTTAAGGTAGTTGAGCTTTTTGCTAATCTGCCATTTTTCGAAAAATCTTCTGATATAGAAAATATTGAAGACAACGATCTTGAAATAGATCTAAAGCTTACGCTAAACGATATCTACAATATCGTTCCGGTTTTTAACGGTAATCCAGCCGCCTTAAACAAATTTATAGCATGGAGAAACATATTGTTTTCATCCGCCAAAACGGATGCGGAACATAGTTTCATTTTAGAGGTAGTAAAGACGCGACTACAAGGATCAGCCTTTGAACTCATCCAGTTCAAATCCTATACCATATGGAATGATTTGGTACAGGAACTGGAGAGGGAGTACAAAGAAGAGCGATCCCGAACTGCTACTCAAAATGAATTACTAAACGCAAAACAAAATTTCAAAGAAACTATTAAAGAATGGTGAACGCGTCGGAAAATTGTTACACTCGCTTAATTCGGTTACATATGCTAGCTCCAGCGAAAATTCGGTTAGGGCTTATCTGAAAAACGAAACGACCAACTTGCTATAAATGTATTTGAGGATGGCTTGCGGAATCAAAATCTAAAACTGATTCTTAAAGCTCACAATGAGCGGGGCCTGAAAAAGGCCATCACATATGCTGAGGAACATTCAGTACGACTCGAAAAAAATTCAGAGACCCAGCCTACTTCATTCAAGCCAACCTGCCAGATTTGTAAAAAACTAGGTCATACTCAAGAAACTTGCTATAGAAAAAATAACTATTTAAATTCAAACCAATCACCCCACTTTAAACAGAGCTTTCCAAATATTAAAAGAGAAGTGCAAACGTTAACTTGCACGTATTGTAAAAAACCCAATCACACCTATAAAGAGTGTAGATTGCGGCCCAGACTGGAACATGTAGCTTACCAGAACTGCAGAATTTCAGAAAATAATAGAAATGTTAGGCAATATGTAAATCCTTTTAGAGATAATAACGCTTCGAGAGATGCATCGGGAAACGGAATTGCACGGGAAGAAACTCTCGGCAGTCCTTCCCGAATGCAAGTAAAAGCCGATGTGCACCTAGCACAGCAATAAAAAATACGATAACTATCTCTTTTGCAAGCGAATATGTAGATTCAGTGATCCGCATTAAGCTACAACCTTCCGATAAAAATCTTACCACTTTACTAATTGATACCGGCGCAGAAATAAGTTTGCTAAAAAACAATGATAAAGAAATTAAATTAAATTCAATCCAAAAATATACAGTTTCCACAATAGTTGGAAATAAAATGCAAACTCTAGGGGAACACATTAAAACAATTAAAGTTCCATTTGGTGATCAGACAATAACGTTAAGTCACCCTTTTCAAATTTTATCTAACAATATAAATTTATCTTATGACGGAATAATAGGAAATATTTTTCTATCCCAGTTAAATTGCAAAATTGATTATCTACTAAATAAACAAATTGAAGTACCGGTAGATATCGCAAACCCAGCAGGGCTTATAATAAATAAAAAATTAATAATTAACGATGAAAAGCTCACAAGGCAAGAAAACAAGGTGTTACCTACGGGTAACAAAGGGATTTTTGAAAATAGGGAAGTGGAACAGAAGTATGCGCCGAATGGCATAAGTCATACTGAGAGTCCTCAGCAACCTAATATCTACGGGCCACAATTCATCACCTTGCCACCTCAAAGTGAAAAATTCATCAAAGATAAAATAAAAATTACAAAAGGGAAAACCAAGGCATTATCTCTGGATAATGAGAGGATTTGTAAAAACAGGATTGAGGCAACTCAACCTGATGTCTACGGGCTACAATCCATTACCTTGCAACCCCGATGTAAACAAATTGTTGAGATCCCTTTTGCTTATACAAAAGACGCAGTGATCCACAAGAAACAAATAAACCCAGGAGTATATTTGGCGGAAACCTTGGTACGCCCAATAAAAAATAAAGTAAAAGTTCTTTTCATGAACACAACGGAAGAAATTAAAGAAATCAATTTAAATAAAATTTAATATGAGTGGGAAAAGCTCGAAAATTTCAATGAAGTCAAACTAGATAAAACAAAAGATATAATAAAGGGTAGACTCAAAAAATAGAAACAAACATAGAAGTAACACATTGTAATAAACAGAACATCAAGCAATCTTAGAAATTTGTAGAAACTTCAACGATTTATTTTATTTCGAGGGAGACCACCTCACTTGTACTCAGGCAGCTGAACATGAAATCATAACAGAAGCAAACAAACCTCCTTTATTTGTTAGGCCATACAGACTTCCTGAAAGTCAGCGACAAGAAATACATAAACAAGTTAAAGAAATGTTGGGGGACGAAATTATTCGTGAAAGTGCAAGTCCATGGAACTCACCCTTGTAATTAGTACCAAAAATGGTAGATGCCGAAGGCAACAATCGTTGGAGAGTTGTTGTAGATTTCCGAAAGCTCAACGATTTAACCATTGGTGACGCATATCCTTTGCCCAACATAACTGATATACTTGATCAGTTGGGTAGAGCTAAATACTTCAGCACTTTAGATTTTGCCAAAGGTTTCCATCAGATTCCAGTAAAAGAATCTGATAAATGTAAAACTGCTTTCAGCACACTGTTTGGCCATTATGAGTATAACAGGATGCCCTTTGGATTAAAAAACGCACCCGCGACATTTCAGAGGCTAATGAATAATGTCCTCATGGGTTTACAAGGATTTGAGTGTTTTGTTTACGTCGACGACATCGTTGTGTATGGTTATGACTTATCAGATCATAACAAGAAATTAGTTAAAATATTTGACCGATTGCGTCAACACAACCTTAAGTTACAACTTGACAAATGTAATTTCTTAAAGCAAGAACTAACGTATTTAGGGCATATAATATCTGAAAGTGGGATAAAACCTGATCCTGACAAAATTAAAGTAGTAAATATATACAAAAGGAATTAAATCACTCCTCGGATTCGCGGGATATTATAGAAGATTTATAGAAAACTTTTCAAGTATAGCTAAACCGCTCACAAAATTACTTAAAAAGGATACTAAATTTAGTTGGGACGCATTCTGCGACGACGCATTCTCAAAATTAAAGGAAAAATTAATAAGTCCACCCATTTTAGCTTATCCAAATTTCAGCGAGGAATGTATAGTCACTACAGATGCAAGTGATGCAGGACTCGGAGCAGTATTGTCGCAAGGATCAATTGGTAAAGACAAGCCAATCTGCTTTGTCAGCCGAACTCTAAATGATGCTGAAACAAGATACAGCACCACCGAAAAAGAATTTTTGGCGATTGTTTTTGCTGTAAAACAATTTTGTCCATTCATATACGGAAAACATTTCACTATCTACACAGATCACAAACCACTGGAGTGGTTGATGAAATTAAAAGATCCAATGTCCAGGCTGGCAAGATGGAGGATCTTATTATCTGAATACGAATACACTATCAAATACAAGGCAGGAAAATGTAACTCCAATGCATGACGCGACAAATGGCAAATAAAAATATAATAAACAACGCAAATAAAACAGAAACACAAACGCCAAATTCAAGCGACAAGAAGTTTAAACTTATAAATACCCAAGAATCTATTTATTTAAATAAAGAATCAAAAGTAAAAATTTTAATATTACCTATAACAGAATCACTAGAAGAAGAAATAGCAAAGAAACAATTCCCAGCATTCACAAAACCCATAATGGGAGACGATACGATATCACCATATTTTTGCATAGGAACCACCGAATAATTTTGGACAGCAAGGAAGATATATATATATATATAATATATATATATATTATATATTATATATATATATAGATAACGAAGCTCCACTTGGAGGACACCAAGGAATAAATAGAACCCTAACAAGATTAAAACAAAATTATTACTGGCCCACAATGAAGCAAGACGTACAAAAATACATTAAAACATGCGAATCATGTCAGAAAAATAAATAAATAAATCTAAAATAAATAAATAAATTTCCAAAAGTGCCAATGAAGATTACAAATACAAGCTCAGCACCATTTGAACGAGTGGCATTAGACATAGTCGGCCCACTTCCAGTTAGCTACAAAAAGAATAAATTCATTTTAACATTTCAGGATGACTTAACTAAATTCACCGAAGCTATACCTCTGGAAAACGCAGAAGCAACCACAGTCGCAAGAGCTTTTGTAGAACAAATTTTTTGTCGATTTGGATTTCCAGATTCACTATTAACCGACCAAGGTACAAATTTTCTAAGTGAATTATTTAAAGAAATATGCAAATTGTTAAAGATAAAAAAATTAAAAACTACACCATACCATCCACAAACAAATGGAGCACTTGAGCGAAGCCATCGCACTTTAGCAGAATATTTTCGACATTATGTAAATAATGACCCTTTAACTAGGGACGACTGGATACCATATGCGATATTTGTTTTTAATAATACACCTCATAGCAGCAGCAACTACAGCCCTCATGAATTGCTTTACGGATTTCCGACCAAAATTCCTTCCACCCTGCAAAAGGATCCATCGTTTAGTTACAATTACGAAAATAACGCCAATGAATTGAAGGCTAGACTACAGCATGGATTTAAAATAGCTGTACAAACCTTAAAAGCAAAAAAAGGAAAAATTAAAGGAATACTATGATAAAGGGGGGCAAACCAAAAACATTCAATGTCGGTGAAAAAGTCCTAATTAGGAACCAAACCAGGAAAAACAAGTTTCCATCACTATGGGAAGGTCCATTTGATGTCATAAATATAATATCACCGGAAAACACTGCCATAAAAATTCGCAACAAAATTAAAGTTTTACACAATAATAAAATTAAATCATTTTCCGAATAAAAAAAAAAATAAAAAAATGTACAACATCATACACATAAAACAATTTTGCATAACTGAAACAAACAGCAATCACCTTACATCAATACACCTATGATAATTTTCTACAAACTTTTAGTACCCTATAGGAACAAACTAACTTGTTTTTAAAAGCAACTAATTAAAAAACTAACTGAAAATAAACTAGTATATGAACTACTTTGAATTATATTAAGGCGGCATCCACTTCAATTCTAAATAGTTTTTATTGCATTATATATGAAGTAATTGAAATACTACTTAAAAACAAGTGACTGATAAACTACTTTGAATTATATTAAGACGGCAACAACTCTGGTTTTGACATGTTTTATTTGCAAATTTTTATTAGATTACAAGTTTATATATATTTAACCATGTTATTTCATTAAATATTATTAACTTTAGGCCATCAGCAATAGTTATCAATTGGTTATTTTAAAGTAATTAAAAAATAATTTAAATATAACTAATTTAACAAGTAGTTGAAAATATATACAGACGAAAGTCAATTGACTTATTTAGCGGACATCACCATACAAAATATGTTAGTTCGTTCTATGGAAAAAAGTCAGAATTTCAACTAGTTGTGGTTGACAAAAAACTACATTATCAACTACTTTTAAATTAGTTGATTTTCCTACAGGGTAACCACAGGAACGCATTCTATAACATAACGGATTTAACGCAAGGAATAAATAATATGGCCACAACTATTGAAAGTATAAACCAAATCTGTAATCAGATAACTACAGACAATGAACTTTCAACTATATGCAGCAGCACTGTTTTCGAAATTAATCACATAACTACAGCGCTTCGTCGAAAAATGGATATGCTACAACCAAACTACAGATCCAAAAGAGCTCTATTTAATGCAATTGGGACGACAGAAAAAACCTTATTTGGAACACTCAGCGTGGAAGATACAGAACATTACAATACTCAAACAGATATGTTGGAGCAAAATGAGCACCACTTACTCGACCTAATAAAAAACCAAACTCTGATTATCGACACAACAAAAAATATATTTAATAAATCAAAAACAAACTTAGATAATCAAATAATAGCAATGGACAATAGGATAAATATTATACAACAACAACTGAAGTATATTGTAAAATCGAAACATAATGCTAGAGCACCACTCCAAATGGAGGCTCTCACTTCACTTACAACTCTAATGTTAATACGTTACCAAAATGTTGTGGACAACCTTCTTGACCTATTGTCAAGAGCAAAACATGCCACACCCATCAATAATAACACCAGAACAATTAATCATAATACTCACCACTATAAGAATACACTATAATAAGAAAATCCTTACCTTCCAATTTAAAACTGCCTTCCACTCTCAATAATAACATAGTAACACTTTACCAGATATCAACAATGCACTCAAACATAATAGGCAACAAAATAATTTACACAAAATCACAATACCTTTGCCATTTAGTACAACATATCAAATATACAACATTATCCCTTTTCCGACGGGACACTCTAATAAACTCATTTTTATAAACTCCTCACACAAAGCCAAAACCCTCAATCGATTCCTACGAACCAATCAATAAATTAAAATTCAATATTGCTATTATTTCCATGAACGACCAAGACCCACTTCAAGTGCGGTGACTCGAATGGCAGGCGTTCATGAAAAGTAAGTTTTGTTAATAAAAAAATCTTAATTGTTTCCATACCACAGGAACTGACCTAATTTGAGCACATATGCTCAAACAAATTGCCATCGATTACGAGAGAGAACACTACTATGAAATTACTAGGGGAGAACTAACAAATTGCATAAAAATAGAAGATAAACAATACATATGCCACGCAAAACATCCCGTGTACACGGTAAATGGCCAAAACACAAACTGTGTAATCAATCTACTCACAAGCGAGCAAACCCTGCCAAAGAACTGCGATATCAGAAAAACAGACGTAGGTATAATCTGAATACAACTCGCTCAGGCAAACCGATGGATATACTCAACAATAAAAGAATACCAAATAAATGTCATATGTGAAGATATAATTACACCGATAACCTTGACGAGCTCAGTTATACTTGACGTCGACGAAAATTGTTACATAAAATCAAAAGACCTAACTCTAAGAAGCTCAAGCATTAAAACATCAAAAGTTAACAACCACTACCTTCCCCCGTTAAACATAACTCAATTCATTCCACAGCCGCAACAAAAAATGTTTCTACTAACAAATGTTCCAAAACAAACGGTTTTCCTTGACACTGCAACTCAGCACGAGGAATTGAATAAACTCTCCACTCTGATAGCAGATGAGAAATCTGCAGAAAATATTGACCTTAACCGAGTAAGCGTGCATGATGTGCATCATTACAGCCTGATCTACGGGTTCTTGATCGTAATAACCCTTTTTGCTAGTTACAAAATATACATACGTTGCACACATGGGAAAAATAAAATACCCATAACAACAGAGCTAACAGAAGGTAACTACACCAAGCCAAGGTTTGTTTTGCCAACATAAGCACAACACATGTAATAATAAAAAGAATAAGAAACAAAAACACTTTCTTTTGTCGTCATTAAAAAAAAAACATTTTTCAAGAAACTTTCTGCGTAGCAATGCAAACATTTTTCATATAAATATATCAATAAATTTAAACTGCAGCCAGTCTGCCACTATACATTAAAACTATAACAATAATTTTAATATGAACCCGTCCAACGAGTCGAAAGTCTGTTGCGGATGGGCCAAAATATTTGTTTTTAATAAAATAAAGAATATACATCTACTTCTGCGTTTTCAAGAAAGGCCGTCACTAATAAGTTTGACAATAGGAAGATAACCACTACAGACTGCTGCTAAGCAAGTCAGTGGTGGAACCAATGTTAACATGGCGAAGTGCGTGTACAGAACTGGTGGAACGAAAATAAGGTGGGTGGACGAACGTAAAAATAAAGAAAGGGTGTGTCAGAAATGTTTAGTTTGTGTTGTCACATAATCGAAATTTCGGTAATTGCGGGGAAAAGGACAACATGAAAATTAAGGAAAACTGTTGATGTAGGTGATAATAAGAGGAAGGCGCCAAAAATGGAGCGAAGTCGCCAACTTTTGTGCAAAGTCAGCTTGGGTGGATAGGGTGGTACATCCACGAGTCAAAAGAGAGAAGATAGTGGGAAAATCCTGGAGTCTATCAGTGAGTGAGTAAGGAAAAGTGTGAGATTTGCATTTTGAGGTTGTCTGAGGAAAAAGTAGCAGTTAAAGAACAGAGACAACCATGGTTGGGAGGGAACATTGGGGAATTAAAAACTACTCCCCCATTGTCTTTTCGGAATAGATAATTTAGGAATTCGGTTTTGTTTAAGTTCTCGTGTGTTTTCGTTAGACTTTCTTTTGGCTTAATTTTTTTTAGTAGTTTCGTTTGTTTTATATTTCATAAACTTCCGGTGGCAAAGCGGAAGTTATTGTGAGCCCCTCGATTTGACACAGGCGGGCTGGAAAACCTCCCCTGAAACCGTTAAGCTAGCCGTGGTGGGCCGTGTCAAATACGATGACTAGGGAGCATAACAAGACCATGCAATGAAGATGGTCTGGTCCTACATAGGACGTCGAGACCGGAAGCCCACTGCCAACGACAACGATAACCTGGACACGCTAGAGGAGGAAACTCTAGCATTGATCCAGGCAACGAAGGAGTTGCAGACCATGGAGGCTTACGAAGCCTTCAAGAGGGATAGTTAGCTTGCTTTTGACTAGCCATTTTTTACAGCTTAGAAAAAAAAAAACATATTTCCACAACGATTTTCCACAATTTTTTTTCCGTTCCCTTTCAAATTTTGCAAGACGATACCAATATTGCCCAAGCGATTTATAAAAACTTAAAAGAAAGAGTTTTTTTATAAAAATGCGCAAATTTAAAAAAAAAAAAAAGAGATTTCTAGATTTCACAAAAAGCTTTCAACAGGTATTAAAAAAAAATATTTATCGAAAAAAAAAAACAATTTGTTCCTATGTATATATATATATATAAAAAAATATGTATGCTAAGAATATAAAAAAAAAAAAAATTCACTCATTTTAATAAAAGACAACAGAGTTTTTAACCTAAGTACCCACTGAAAAAAAAAACAACAATACTTATTACTACAAAAAAACATGAGAGTGTGTACATAAATAATCAACAGAATAAAAAAAAAAATATGTAATGAATAAATTGATTATAAAAAAAAAAACAAAAAACAAAAATTATAAGGAAAAAATTATTAATTACATGTATTTTATATTATAATATTATATATAAACAGTATATAGTGTATATTTATTTAAACTTTTTGTTATTAGATTATTCTCATTATAACTAAATTGACACATACAAAATGTAAATACCGACAGAACATTTTTTTAATCTCTTCAAGAAAAAAAAAAAATTTATTTTATAAGGGGGGAGGGATGTTGTGACCCGCAAAACATTACCCTGTACTCTTTGTACAACCCCATCATATGCATAACACTGTACACTTTGTACAGCTCGACCTCACACAAAGCCAAAACCCTCAATCGATTCCTACGAACCAATCAATAAATTAAAATTCAATATTGCTATTGCTATTATTTCCATGAACGACCAAGACCCACTTCAAGTGCGGTGACTCGAATGGCAGGCGTTCATGAAAAGTAAGTTTTGTTAATAAAAAATTCTTAATTGTTTCCATATCACAGGAACTGACCTAATTTGAGCACATATGCTCAAATTACCAAACAGCGCTTTGCTTTGTGGTTGTTAAGCGTTTCCTATTATAACGCCGGCAGCAACAAAACAAAACAAAGTAAGGCGAGTGACTGTTTGGGTGCATCGGCATCAGCTTTCACGGTCAGCAAAATAGCGATCATTTACCTACCCTAGTTGCTGCGCTGCTCGCAAAGTGCAACGCCTGCAGCTACGCAACATGTAAGGCGTACGTGATCACGTACCGCTAAAGGGGAAGCGATATGTAAATGATATAAAGATTTTTAAGTATGACATGAATTGATTTGATTGGGTAGAATCGATACATAATTTCCACTTATTGGAAATTATGGGAATTATGGGAAAATTGGAAATTGAGGACTTTGCTTTAAATACCCCGACCGACGTAGAAATGGACAGAGAGTGTACAGAGAGCGTGCAATGAGTGTGCAGTATTAATATTACTAAAATAAAGTTAACAAAATATTAAATAAAGTATTTTATTTCGCTCTCCCGTCCGAAGGTTCGGACGGAAGGTTTTTTATATATTTATTGAAATTTATATCATTTCGTTCAAACAATTTTCTTCTCATTCCGAAGAAAAATTGTTGGTATATATTTATAGCTGCTTAAGTCATTCTTTTTGTTCAGAAGTGTTTTCTTCCAAGTTTGAAGAAATATTAAAAATTGACAATTTTCAAGTTGGTTTGAGTTGACCAACTTAAAAATTGTTAGATACTTAGTAGTCTAAAAATTGTTTGTCTGATTTTGAAGAAAAATTGTTGATGTCGAATTTTTCGATCTGAAGACAATATTGCAATTATAATTAGAAAAAGTTTTGTTCAAATTAATTCTTGATTTGAAAAAAAACTATACAAAAATAACATTGGTTGCGTTTACATTTATTTAGAATTTATTTTAATTTGATATTTTGACGTAAGTTTGAATTTATTTTATTTAGGTATTTTTTATTCAAGCAGGTTTACGCACATATCAAACATAAGTATTACTTTATGATTAGATGCGAAAATAATAATAAAAATCCTTCTTTTACTGATTATGAATTTAAAGTGTAAAATTTTGAATTTGATTTGTAAAAATTACATTTTAAGAACCTATTGTATAGAATTATTTATATACTTAGTGTTGTTTTTTATAGGTGTACACATAAACAATTTTTAATTTATTGAAAACAATTATTAGACATAATTTTTATACAAAATAAACAAAAACATATAAACTTGCGATTTATTCCTATTTGACTTATTTTCTTAACTGAAAAATTGCTTATGCAATAATGACTTAAGCTTTGATTTTCTTTACCAAATACGGAATAAAGTTTTTAAATATTAAGTTATTTTTTCACGTAAAGCAGAATGGTATTTAAGTGATAATAAAATAATGTAGTGATCTAAAATTTAAGTAAATTTACTTTTGAATTTTAATTTATACTTTTTTACAAAAAACATTTGAAAAAGCAGAAGAGTTTTATCTTTTAAATATTTTATACATAACAAAAGCTTCAAATACAGAACTGTACTGTAAAATACAGAACTAATGATCACATTAAATATAAGGGTATATATTGAGTATACATATTAAGATTAATATGGATATACATATATAAACATATTAATATGGATATACATGCATATACACATTATGCATATACATACACATATTTTAGTATATATTTTTTAAGCCTCCAATTGTTGATGATTATTGCCATTTATTGAAAAGTTTGAGAAAATCAATGCTTCTGCACTATCGGGAAAATCCACTGGAAACTTTATCATCTATGAAAGTTCGAAAAATGGACTTAATTATTGTGATAGCATTATCGGACGGAGAGACGGACAAATCGAACAGGCAGCAAAGTGACCGTTTGCTCCTTTTAAAAGCAAGAACAGTTAAACAAATATTAAGAACAAACTTAAAGACGATCAGATGGACATTCGGACGGACAAGCGGACATTTCTTACTTTTTGCAGTCTTTGCATTTTCGCAACAACTTTTCTTTCTTTTTGCGAGGACTTTTTCATTACTTCGTCGGAAACAAGTTTTCTTTGAACCACCTCGAGTTTTTCCCGAATTAAAACAGTTATGAGATTGTCAAGAATAATAAACCTGGGGTCAAAATAATCTAGAGTTTCATCAAATCACGAAGGGTTTAATATGTTTGAGGACTGAATACAACTTTTTATTATTCGCGCTTTTAAGTTTGGTTCGTGACAACTTTTTTCGAAATAGTATTTATATATTGAAAAATGTTGTGCATAATCATCAAAAAATGCATCTGATGGATTTTTTAAAAGGAGCTTACTGTTACTACAATTTGTATTGTCAAGAAAAGTATCGGAGTCGAAAGAAAAGCTCTCCATCTTCAGGAGATTTTCTTGACATTTTTCGCATTTTATTCTATTAGCAAATTTTACCCTTAAGCTATACACCGCAAAATACCGACCCACTGCAATTTCTAAAGGGCTTAAGGGCGTAAGGTTTGGAGTGGATTCTTCAATTTCTTATACTGTTATTTTTTCATTTATTCCAAGCGAACAATTTGTTATAGTGGGAGACACAATTTCATCAGACGATTGAAGTTCCATTCCAACATAAGATCGCCATCATCTTCGCAATTTTTGTTGCGACTGTGGGACTTCTTAGACAATATCCTTGCAGCGAGATATTGGATTTCTCTAACGGAAGGATCTGTGTTGCTGCCTAATTGCGATCAGGACTGAAAAAAAATTATCTAAAGAGTCCTGGTTTAATCTACCAAGCATAACAAATGTTATGTCGGGGTCTTGGAAGAGATCATCAATCAATAAAAGCATAGAATTGCTTATAGGGTGAATTTCAGGCCATTATTGCATTGCACTTTCTTGTTAAGTGAAAGTCGAAGGGTTTCTAGGATTTCCTTTATTTTTTCAACTTTGTAAATATTTACTATTTACTTTCAAATATATACCAAAAATTTTCTTCAGAATGGGAAGAAAAATGTTTGAACGAAATAATATAAATTTCAATAAATTTAGTAAAAACATAAACAAAGAAGTATAAGAAATAAACACAAAAATTCTGTCAATTACATTTCTTTGCATAGAAAGAAATTTAGATACCAAAAAATGTTTCTTCAAAATTTGGTGGGAGGGTTTGAACAAAAAAATTATCTCTCTTAAGTCGCTATAAAATTGTGGATGAAAAATATTTCTTCAAAAACGGAAGAAAAATGGTTGGACGAAATTTAAATAAATTTAGTAAAAACACAAACAATCGTAGCATACGAGTCGCTAGGAATAAAACACACACACATACATGCACATTGCGTCAAATAGTTTTTTTTTTTTAGAAAATAGACAACGTTTCCCAATTGTCGCAAGACCTTTTTAAGCTGGCGCTCATCAAAATTTTATTCTCTCGTACGGCCTTTCTCATCACACTTCGACGTTCATTATTTTTCAAAGTGTCCAAGTACAGGAAAGGGTTGATCAAAAAGTTTTCAACATGAATAAAATTTCTGCCATTTCCGCAGCTAAAATTTTATAGATAAAAATGTTTCTTCAAAATCAGAGGAAATATTTTTGAACAAAAAAAATTTCTATCATTTCTTTAGCGGCTAATAATTCATAGATCAAAAATTTGTCATCAAAATCGAAGGAAACATTTTTTAACATAAACAAACAATCTTTCATTTCTTCGGTAGTAAAAATTTAAAGATCAAAAATTTTTCTTTAAAATTAGGGACATTTTTGTACTATAAAAAATTTCTATCATTTCTTTAGTAGCTTAAAATTTATAGAAGAAACATTTTTTTTCAAAAACAGAGTAAACACATTTTTTAAAAAAAAGGCCATCATTTCTTTAGCAGCTAAAAAATTAGATATCAAAAATTTGTCTTCAAAATTGAAGAAAAAATTTCTATGATTTCTTTAGTAGCTAAAAATGTATAGATCAAAAAATTTTCTTTAAAATCAGAAGAAAAATGTTTGAATGAAGTATTGAAAATTTCAATAAATGTATCCAACCAAAACAAAACACTGCGTCCAGTTAAAAAATAAACACATACCAACATGCAAATAATAAGAGCAAACAAAAACACATGCTCAGTTTGCTTACAATACCATTCGTAAGGTCTCTCATCGCTTCGGCACTTCGGCTTTTTGAGATTCGAACACAGATTCGAACATAATTTCGAATTCACCAAGTCGGCGGGTTGAAATTTTTCTGCAGAAGGGGAAAAATTGTCTGGCGAATTCTCTTTAGAATATACCCTAATTGCGCTGTACTACAAAATACAGTAATGCGGAGCAAAGCTCGAAGGGTGATAAATATTATAATTTTTTTCTTCTTTATGTGTATTTACATTCCATTTTTTTTTGCAAATCAGGACAGCTGATGCCGAATTCTGTGGTATTTCAGTACTCATCAACACATGCGCAAGTCAGTTGTGTCGTTAGTTGGTGTTGTTTTCACATTTCAATTTTTATTTTCAATGCTTATTTAATTGTTATCCAATTTCCTCGCGAATAGCCAAAACTCATTTTTGCTCTGATTTGTATTCAAAAATGTGCAATCTATCGAATACAATATAAAACTTGAAAATATATTTTTGCAAGCAATCGGCGGCACGCACACACAAATCACGATTTCCCGAAATTGTTATCATAATTGTTAGGTGTTGAATCTGCATTTTGCTTATTTCGACGAAGTTACCGGTTTGAAAGATGGACACAAAATTCCTACAATATTTTGTGAAAAGTTTTTTCAAATCGACGAATGAAATCGAAAATTATTTATATCAACTCCAGAGCTAATCCGGGTATTCAGCTAGTTCATTATAAAACATTATTAATTTTTAATTCATTAACTTTTAGAATTATAATTTAGTTAGAATTTAAAATAAAAAATGAATAATGAATAACAATTGAATAATGAATAAAGAATTAATAATTTATAATGAATAAAATATAAATAATGGATAAAAAAAGAATAATTGTAAATTCTTAAATTCTTTATGAATTGCATTATTTGTAAATAGCGTTCATATGAAGAAAAAAATTTATTAATTTTTCTGAATAATGAAAATGAATAACTCATCAATCGAAATTGAATGTGAACTAAAAATTTTATATATGAATCAATTTTGCATTCATTGAATTTTAATCTTATTTCGTTATTCATTGATTCCCCCTTTTGTAAATTCCTTTACAGCTCTGCCGGTTAGAAAACATTAAATTAAAAAAAAAAATAATGTTGAAGCTTTGAAAGTAAGTATATTAAATCAATTGAAAAGACTAATTTTTTGCCGAATAAAATAAAAGTCAAAAATAATACATTGTGTTTGGGCAAATAGTACTTAAAATGGCTCGAGTGTCATAACCAGTGTTTGAATTGCTGACTTCAAAATAGCAACAGCACAAAAATTTGTGCTTTGCTTACATATTTTACAATTGTCAATAGAAAACTTCGTTTGCAAATACTTACTCAACAAGGCGTAAGCAACAATGCAAAAGCAGAGCGAAAATACGAAAAACATAAAATATCATTTTGCTTCGGCTAACTGCGCAGAAGGTTGTGCTTACGAAGTTGGCCGAATGAATTGCTTCAAATTGAATTTCAGCAACTGACAGCAATTAGCTGTTGTTTTCGTTTCCTTTGCTTTGGCTTGACTTTTTTGTCGCTCTAGTTCTTGTAGTTGAAAATCGAAAATCCTTGCTGCTTCAGCCAGCTAGTTTTTATAAGCTTTTATTTAAATTGCTTCGTTCGTTCGAATGTATGTATGAACGCCCGTCAAAATTTGCAAATCATTTTTCGAAAACTTGTTGGTAAGCTGAATTTTAGTAAACATATGTAAGTTCGCGGACAATGAAATATTATGATAACATTGTTTGTTTTACCGTCCTTTTACTGCTCACAAATCAATAAAAATGATGTATCACCATAACTACTAGGCCGATTCTACTTAAATTTTGACAGTAAATTTTCTTCAGCAGAATATGATTAAGGAACAAAATGTTGCCACATCCCATTTTACCGCCCACAAATCAATAAAAATGCTATATATCCAAAACTTCTTGGCCGATTCAGCTGAAATTTTGGCAGTTAATTTCCTTTAAGTAGATGATGGTTAAGGAAAAATGTTGCCACACCTCCAAATATTTAGAATTTTTTTTATTTTTAATGTTTTATTATAGAGCTCATAAAATAACTTTAATTATTCAGTTTTATTTTTTTCCTCACAAAATACCTTTCATTTAAAAAGTCAGTTGAACTAAACGAATATACGTCCCTAGAACTTATCTGTTTACTTGCGCTTATATTATGATGATGAGTAACCAAGAGAGAGGTTATTCTGAATCTCGAATATATCTACTATAAACATTGAGGGAAATATGTGTTAAAATTAAATGAAATTGTGTTCATATTAAACGAATATGTTTTTGAAATAGAGCTTTCAACAATTTCATTTAAGTTAAACACAAATGTTTGCAAAGAAAAATTGAAAACAAAAGCTTTTGTTTTCAAAACTATGTTTTTAAATATACTTTTAATTAAAGCAAGCATTTTTAGTTTAAAAACATTTAAATTAAAAATAAAATTTAAAACAAAAATTTTTATATTGAAAACAAATATTTTTAACCCCCATTTTTTATGCCATTTTGTAATTTTTTCGTGTTTTTGACGTCATATTCGTGATCAGCGACCCCTGGGACCCCTCGGATATTAAATGCAAAGTCCATTCGACGAAATTTGTTTTTTTTTATTGCGGCTTAAAACATTGAAATATTTTATGTATTTAAATAATAAATTAGTTTTTATTTCATCTAACCAAACTAGTAAAATTAAAAAATATTTTCAAACAATCAAATGTTTTTTCTAAATCATCTACTTTAAGGCAAAATACTGCCTTTATTTCAGTTAATTGGGCTTAGTAGTTATGAAGATATAGCAATTTTATTTATTTATTTATTTATTAATGTCATTATTTAACATCCAACTTTTTTATTTTTAAAGATATGTTTATGTTTTTGGTTGAGAAGAAAATTGAATAAAATACAAAATTGATCTAAAAACACATTTCATTTATTACGCAAAACTCTGAGAAATTTGCACTCAAAGTTGAAATTTAGTAGTTTCAACTGATTGATTTCTTCTTCGCACGATCAGAGCCCGGTAACGATTAAATTGGTAGGGTTTGTTGATATACCGTGATTTCATTGCCTTTAAAATGAGCTATCAACATAAGTTTTATGCTAGTTAGTTTTTCTGCTAGAAACAATAATGTGAATCAAAGTCGTGAAATATTAATTCACCCTGTAGCTCCTAAAAATGTGAAAATAGACGGACACTGTGCATTTTTTAAATTTTTGCGCTAGTTTAGCTGCTATGGCATATAGTGGGTTATGTCCAGAAAAAAAGTTACTATAAACGCAGATAGAAATAATTTGTATAGTTTTAAAAAACGACTTTTATTGTAATAAATCAACAGTCAAAACTTTGCAGTTTTTATTGTTGATGTTTTTTCCACAATTTTCGTATTTAACATTAAAAGAAAAGTTAAAAGTCAAAGATTCTGATATTTTTACATGGGAATCTTAAGTTAAGTTATGTTATTATTTTCTTTGTATTTGATTTTGTCATCAAAATTATGATATTCGGTTGAAATTACAGCTTTAAGTGCCTGCAGATGTTTCCACTTTGATGCGATTGAGTTTGAGTTTGAAATTGAGTTATATGCAACTGGGCAGGTGTCGTATGTGTTTTCAAAAATCAATCAGTCTCAACACAGAACATTTAACAACCACAAATTTTGATGCCCATATTCAGAAATTACACATTCTCGGTAACAACTGCATTCAACGAAAACGAGTTTAGCTAACAAAATCGAAAATCCTTCCCAAAGTCCTTTGTAATTTACGTGGAGTCCATAAAAGACCATCTTAAATAAGAGCTGCACCAAACTCTAAAACATTTTTGCTAGTATAACTGAAAATTATTTGTATTCAGCATAAGAAAATGTTTCGAAATAAAAAAATTTCCATAGTTTTTCAAAACTACTTGTTTGTAATGCAGATAGAGGCTTATGTCGTAAGTAAAAAATAAGTTTGTATATAGTGGTTCAGTTTAATTGATTAAAATAAGATGTAAGAATTGGTTTTTTGCTGTAATATTAATACCATAGATGCAATCGAGGCCAGCCATCATTTTGGCATTAAAAAAAATATGCCCAAAATGCATTAGGCCCTCGATATCAAAATTAAAATGAATAAAAAAAGTACCGGCTAAGTTATGAAAATTTGAATTTAAAATCTTTAGTTCCGGTCTTCTAAAAGAAAAAAAAAATCATCTTTCAAGTCAAATTTTTATGTAAGTCACTAGTTTAATATTTTTTTTTTTAAATATTTTTTTAATTCGAAAAAGTGCTTGCGGAAAACTCGTATTTCATTTTCGTCAATTAAGCCTCATAAAAAAAGAAAATTGTGTTAATACATTCACACCTTCCAGAAGTACAATTAGGCCGAATGTGAACGAATTTCAAAACACGAATTTTTTTCGTTGTCCGCTTCACTTGGAATGCCCCATATGTATATCGAGCATTCTTCTCAAATTTTGTTCCCTATCCCCTGCGCATTTTATTTTTAACCGTTGTGTCGATCGTAAAGCCCACGGGTACATTTGCAACTTTAATTTTCCTGTATCTTCCAAACGGTTAGTCCGATTGACCTGAAATTTCATGATATCCTCAACCATACACTTTTGCATCATGTGGAAAAGTTTCATCAAGATTGGAGCAGCAGTTCAGTCGATACAGCCCAAATTCAAGTTAGTGGAATGGCGTCGACTGCTGATGTACCCGGGTACTTGTATGAAAATTCATACAAATATATAGAAATAAATGGCAAAGTTCACTTTATATTGCTATATCTTCCAAGCGGCTGGTCCAATCTTGATGAAACTTCGTATCATAGCTTGGAAATATGTAATTGATATTGGTGTGAAATTTCAGGTCAATTGGACCGTTTGGAAAATATAACCCAGTTACTAGAAAATGACCTAGCGTCAACAGCTGATGTTCTATGAAAATTCATACAAATATATAGAAATAAATGGAAATATTTAGTTTATTTTATGGAAATTTGTTTATTTATTTATAGAAAATCATTATAATGAAAGTAAAAAATATATTTTATGAATTTTAGCAGCATCTGAGGCATTGTGGATGATCCTTCGAGTGCTCTGCGCACACAGGCTTATTACAAATTGCACCATCCATTTTATTTTCACTTTTTATATATTTGCCGCACAAAATAAATTTTTAGGTCTTTACACTTCAAAAATCGCACATAAACTGACTTATGCATACAAAACTACTCAAAACGAAACCTGCGCAAAAAATCATGTTTCTGCCTGCAAAACTGGTTGTGCAAGGGTAGGTAGGCAAGATATTCCCAAATACCCTTTTGTTCCTGTTAGTAGACGTGTTTTCCTACACATTCCAAAAAAAAAATGTTTACATTGAACAAATATTTTATGAGTTATAATTATTCTGCGCAGGTACTAAAAATAGCACTATGAGCAAGAGGGGTTGATTTTCAGTTCAAATATAACGGAATTTTGCGAATGAAAATTCAATGTTAATTATTTTTCTTGGTAAAAAGGGATCAAATTACAAGGATTAAAAAAGAATTTGGAAATTGTTAAATTTTTATGGATTTTGGCAATTCCCATTTTTGGTAAAAATGGATTATTTAGGTACCAAATTTTTTTTTTCCCAAATTATGATAAAAGTTTTGTTAACTAGACAATATTTCCAATAAATAAAAAAAAAAAAAACCAGAAAATTACAAGAATCCAGGTAGTAGTTAATATTTGTATATCAAAAGCAACTATCTGCCATACAAAACGTATGAAGTACCCGGGTACATCTACTGTCGATGTGGATAAAACCCAACAGCTGTTGACACAACGGTTAAGGATAAAGGGCCTCAGAATTTCCATAAAAGCTCTATTTTTTGTCGTATGATGTTTCTTATATCCTCTTAACCCGCGGCACAGTGGTATGATTACTTACCTTACTTTTAATCACATAATGCAGTTTTTACTCTTAAATCTGACTCCTTGGACTTATTGATACAAAATAACTCTTATTTTATATAATCATCATGAAAGGATCATGCCATATGTTATTTTTTTTATTATAGGGAGTAAGATTTTAAGACACCGTTTTAAACCTTTTTAACATTCTTAAAGATTTATTCCTGAAATTTTGGTATACAAATAATTGTCGATAAGGAAGAAAAGAGCAATGCCGTAAAAGACCTTACAAATTTGCGGTCAGCAAGACATCTGTAGACTGTTTCATCTAAAAAAAAAAATTTTCGGTTTAGTAAAGATCTCTTGGACGTTTAATTGTTCAATTTTTTTTTTTTTTTGGATACATACTTTTTGATTTATAAAATCAACGATTAAATGTCCCAAAACTCTTTTACAAACCGAAAATTTTGTTTTTTTAGGTCAACTAGTCTCCAAATATCTTGCTCACCGCAGATTTACAGTCTTTCGTGACGTTGCAATTTTCTACCTTATCGATGAATATTTTTGGACCAAAAGGTCAGGGATAAGTCCTCAATAGTTATACTTTAATAATGTAAAAAAATTCTGGTATAAAATAAAACAGAGCTTAAAAAAAAAAGTTATAAAATGGTGTCTTTTTTCTTCGAAAAACTCTCGGAGGTCCTTAACAAAAAAGTAAGAGGATAAAGAAAACACCATACCGCATGAAAAGTAGAATTTTCAATGGAAAGTTTAAAGCCCTTCAAAGTATTGTATCTTCAAAAATAAAAAGCGCAGAAGGCAGCTGATTTAAGAAGGAGTACATATCTTACCGTGTATTAAAATTTATTCTATTTAATGCGCCTATGCTCCGTGAAGATGCATCCGTAAACAACTTTGAGTGTAACAGCATAACGCGGCATATGAGATATAATCGCAGGAACATGGGTAGTGATAAAGCTACATCGTACGGCACCATTTCTGTACCAATAATCTTATTTTTATTTGCCAGTTTTGTCGTCCACTGGAAATAATATTCGCCAGGAATTGGATGTACAGCACATATAAAAAGTTCTAAGCTTATTTGACTAATTCGTTGCCATGTCATTGCGATCCTCCAATCATCCGCACAATTATCGATCATGAATAACTGCGAGTCAAGACGTTGTCAACCGAGAATCATAGAAAAAAAGAAAATAAGGAAACAACATAAATAATTAAAAGATAATAAATTTATTTAATGAGGCTAGGTTTTGGTAAACATTTAGATAATTTAAAGCAAGCTTGTATATAACTCACATTTTTAACATAATAGTTTTAACAATTTTTTGTAAAAAAAAACTAAGTCGTGCAAAAATAAGTATTTATTTTAGCCATATAATACCTCAAGCACACTTTCAAAATAGTAAAGGAATGACTGATTTACCAGACACCCAAGCAACTGGATCATCCCCTCAACTAGGGGCAAATCTGAAAAAGTACAATAAGTACCATATCTTTAAGACAGTTCTGATGGAGAATTGGCAAAAAATTTCGCACAAAATAACCGCAAACCTAGTGAAACCTATGTCAAGAAAATTTCAGCCTGTAATTAAAGTAAAAGAAAAGTAGACAAAATACTGAAATTCATAGTTTTTGTAATTTAATTTCTACTGAACACTTAAATGGAAAACAATGAAAGATCATTTAAAAAAAAAACCAGAAATGCTGAATCAAACCATCTTGTAAAAGTCTGAAATAAAATTAAAAACATAAGGTCTAATAGAGTCAGTTTTCTTTTGACTCCTACAGTATTTACATAAAACTGATCCAAAAAATCGCATATTTTTTGAATTGAAACTTCTTTAGTTACGAAAGTAGCGTAGAAACGATTTGGCAAAGTTATGAGAGTAAAATAAAAAAAAAAAAGGAATGATAGTGTTATTTCAGAGTACATTTTATTCTTGTAGGTTACTGACACATTTCTGTTATTGCCAGGGCAGTGAGTTCGTTTAACCAAATTTAAAATAAATAAGATATATATATACATAAATATATTTGTGAAGAGATTTGACAAACCAACTTCTTTCGAAATTCCTCACTTTGCAGGAGAGCAAACCAACAATAAGAGTGGTTTACAAAATTTTTTGTGTAGATATTAAATAAATGTTATAATTTAATACGTATCTTGCTCGAATATGAAATAAGCCTTTCTCAATTATTTAATTCCATCTTAAAGCAATGGCGTTTTTTTTTTAATAAATCAAAAAAAAAAGAAAATAGGATGTTTTTTTGAATATTTATTTGGAAAAATGTTAAGTTAAAAAGTATAAAAACTTAGTCGCCTATGTCAAGCCAAGTTATTTTTTTTTTAGTGGAAATGCATTTGACAAAACAACTTTTTTTAAAACCTAGTTTTTGTGAAAAAGGATTTCGAAAATATGGCCTAGCGTTAAGAAGAAGTAGAAAACATTGTTTTTTAAATTGAAACGCACGCAACTGCAATTCCGCTTTGGTTTTGGCAGAAGTTGTGTCTATTAGATTTTCAAAGTTAATTGACTGCATGAGCCACAGAAGATTACTGATGAGTTGGTGTAGGGACCAACGAAACAGCTGTCTAGTCTGCTGGGGGTTGTTCTGTAAAGAACATTGTTGTTGTGACAACCTGTTGTTTCATGAAAGTACTTGGCATAAAGCTCACAAATTTAATTCTTAAAAATTTATATTTTTGCTAAAAAGTAAATATAAATGAAGTTTTATGAATTTTATCAATTTCTTGCTAAGCATCGTCTACCAAGCCGATTGCGTCAACCAAATCTTCATTTAGTTTTTAGAGATTTACACTCAACTTCAATTATCTTTGATACAGTAATGATAATATATACAATGTTGAGAACCAAAATAAATTAAAAATTAATTGTTCTTCCTTAAGTTACATCGTTCATAATTTTTTTGAACTCTTAAAAAAAATATAATTTTTAAATCTATCTATGGGCAATGAGAATCTTCCATTAATGCCACTGACCCACCTTTACAACAATACAGCGAACTAGATTTGGGTGTACCTGTGTCACTGCCTATTACCTATTGGGATGCGGGAAGTAAAACCGATGTAACGAATATATAAAAATGACAAGCTGCTTTTGACTTGCGTTCATTTCAGCAATAAAATTGTTATTGTAAAATATTTCTTATTGTACTGTGTCTCGAACCCGCGTCCCCTATATCTTGAGACGGACCTTCCTTCTTCAGAACATTAAGTGGAGTTGCTGATTAACTATTAAGTTTTAATTTCTTTTTTGTAATATAAATTATATTAAATCATTATATTTGAAGTGTTCATCTAAAATTTTAAATTATTCCAATTTTGATAAAATTTGAGTATACAGGGTGTCCCGCAATTGAGTGCAACTATTTACGAAGGTGAATGGTTATGTCGAGCTGAGAAAAAAATCGTATTGGAGGGGGGGTCTATTTTCACATTCTTAGGAGCTACAGGGTAAATTAATATTTAACGACCTTGATTCACGTTATTGTTTCTAGCACAAAAACTAAGTTACGGAAAACTTTTTTTATAACTTATTGCAAAGGCACTAAAATCATTTTTTCAACAGTATATCAACAAAGAGTACCGACATAACCGTTACCAAGCTTTTTTAGAAAGCGATTACATTAGGTTAAGAAGCAATAGGAGCACTCATTCGTATTTTATTTGCATTTAATCATAATAAGTATTAAGATTACAAGGTCTCAAGAGATATTGTGTTTAATATTAATTATGCTTGATTGTTCATGTTTTTTATGAAAAATAAATCATATTTCCATTTTTCGTTAAACATTTTTTTATTTTGTTAACGTCAACTGGCATGCTTTTGCGTTTACAAAATTCCTCTCACAATTCGGCTATTGTCTACGCTTCACGAATCAGCTTGTATGGTGTACGTTAGGGTGGTTCAAAATAAAATATTTTTTCGCAAATCAACCAAGATCGACCGAAAACTATATATTTCAAATAGGGATGTCGGAAAAACATCTATGCATCAAAAAATCGATGTTTTGCTTCGATGCATCGAACATTTTCCATTCGATGCATAAAAAGTCGATGCATCGATGTTTTTTAAAAACTGACTTATTAAGTACATTCAAAGCCATATCAGATTTTCAGTTGTGCAACGAAGTGAGTTTGACTTATAAATAGCTCCAAAAAGTGTGTCTTCGAGATTTTTTGAGAAACGCAGCAAAAACAACTCGAATTGTTATTTGTGCAAAAAGACTATAAAAATGAAATGGAAAGCCGAATGAAAACAGAATCAAGAGTTTTTCTAAAAAAATCTAAATATTAAGGGCGGGCTGAAGATAGCCACGCACGCATATTCGAATTCGAAAACGTGGCTAGAAAAAGAGTGGCTATCTTCACCAATAGTGCGAAGATAGCCACGCTGTTTTCCGAACTCAGCCACGATTTTTAAACTCACCACAGTATATTTTGGACATGCATTTTTGCCGTTTAATCTCTACGTCCTTTTTAAGGAAATCATAAATTTAAGACAAAAGTTTTAAATGTTAATAAATTAATTCTACTCATGCTTAAATATTTTATTAAACGATTTCCAAGGCTTTGTTCTTTTTTTGAAAGAAAACTTCTTTATAGCTCAGTAACATTTTAAAACACACCACATAGAGTGGTGAAAATGTTAAGTTTTAGTTAAACTTCGTCATTTAGAGAAAAAATACATGTTGTCTCTGTAGCTCAGTGATCGAGACGATCATGATAAGAGCAAGAAGTTGTGAGTTCAAATCTCAACAGAACAAATACTTTTTTTTATTATATAGGATTTTTTTAATAATTGGTTTTTTTAAAAATAAAACCGCTTAACAAAGTTAAGACCGAATTTTTGTTTTAATTATGTTTTGAAAAATATAAAAGAAAATTTTAGACACTGAAAAACTTAAATAAATAGGTAAATTTATTAGGGCCATTACGCGCATTATATTACAAATTAAAATTGTATAATGCTACTGTGATGAATTAGTAACTTCTATCACTTTGCTTTTTTCTTCTTCATTAAAATCTTGCTATTTCCAGCTGCCTGAAAGTCGTCTTTTATTATTCCGTTGCACAAGCCTGGTCGGAACAGGTCTTTAATCGATAACTATCGTGGAATTATAAAATTAAGCGCTTTGCCTAAGCTTTTCGAGGCAGTCATTACTTCACAATTATCACATAGTGTTAAATCTTTATTGTCTCCACTCCAACAAGGATTCGTTTCTGGAAAATTTACGGTTACAAGCCTACTTGAATTTACTTCCAAGACCCTTGAGAATTTTGGAAAAGGCTTACAGACTGATGTTTTATAAGTTAAAGAGTAATAAGCTTAAACTTAAAACTATACGCTCATCCCCTCCAGTTAATATTGCCGACGATTCCAGACATCATTTCCACGGAAAGAATTCTAAAGAAACAACAGTAACAACAATGGCGGTCATTCACCAGCAGCAAGTGCATAAAGTGCAAGCATACATCGGCAGAGATACGTCAGCGTAAATAGTAGCAGTTTAAGTTACTTTAAGAGTATTAAAACATTGTTATGTTAGTTTATAAGGGGTGAAGGAATAATAAAGGTCTATTGACCATAAAGATAAAAAAAAATTGAAGTTTTTTATGGGCATTTAATAACTAAAAACCTAAAGGGTTCTTAAGTGATACGCTCGCGATAATTATAAAGTGTCCTCAAGTAGTTCCATAATTAAAATCGTGTTTTGTTTAAAAAGTACTCAACGTGATAAACTGTAAAGTGTCCTCAAGTAGTTCCAGAACATAAATCACGTAACGCTATTTATGTATAAATTATTTCGCATAGCCCTAATAATAACCACACATCAAAAGCGTTAGAATTCAATTGAATAAAAACGAAGCCGTACGAATTGTGTTTCTGCAAGGATCCTGAGTCACCGACAGAAAAAACGGACAAAAGGGACTTTTTCAAAAGAATCTGTACGAAATGAAGTCTATCCTGTTATTGTAAGTTAGTTAAATGAAAAAAAATGTATAAATCCAAAATAGTTTAAAAAGTTTATATAATAAATCAAAAATAAAAATTATGAATTGAAAATAGTAAAACTTAAAAGTGAAAAAAGACAGATTTTAGGACTTCAGTAAGGAATTTAATTTGTTTAAAAGAATTTGTATGAAATTAAAGATAAAACGATTTACACTTTTGTTTAAATTTAAACTACAGACATAAGAAAAAATAGCAAAAAATCAGAAATTTTTAAATAAAATAGCATAAAGAAATTGAAAAATGTTTTTAATACATAATATACATACAAATACATGAAAGAAAATTTTAAATAATATAGCGTAAAGAACTTGGGGAAAAAGGAAAACAATTTTCTCTTTAATAAATTCTTAGAATACTAAATTTTGAGGAATTTTCTGAAATAAGTTGACTAAATTTAGCAAATAAATAAAAGATTTTTTGACAATTTTATAATCCATTCTTAATAAAAGCAATAAAATGTCTAATCCTAGCAACCTCATTAGGCCACCTTTACTAAATGCCTCAAATACTAATCCCGACCAACCAGTGAGACCACTTGGACAAGAAGAACTGAACGACATAATAAAATCCTCAATATTAAGAATTTTAGAAAGAACATTACCACAGTTAATAAAAACCTTACTATTGACTGTAGCACTTACCAAATAGAAATTGACCAACCATTCGGTAATAATACTAGGGAAAATTTGAACGAACTAGAAAGAATACTAGATATAGTTAAAAATATGCGAGAATTTTCTGTAAATGAATCTGATTTTAGTTCGTGGAGGAAAGTGTCGACAGAATTTTAAATGTTTATGAAACTATACGAAATACACCGAAATATTTAGGAATCCTAAATGTTATCCGTAACAAAGTAGTTGGAAATGCAGATAACATATTAGAATTGTACAATACACGATTAAATTGGAACGCGATATCTCGCTGTCTTACTGCACATTATGCAGATAAGCGGTACATTAGCGGGACTCTAGAATACCAAATATCAACTCTAATACAAGGTTATATTAGCACACAAGAGTTTTACCAAAAGGTTTATGCACACCTTTCGCTGATATTGAACAAAATAGGATGCATGGAAGTAGGCCAGGAAGCAGTGAGCTTACTCGTATTAACAAAAACATATAGAGACAAGGCGCTTGATGCGTTCGTACGCGGACTAAGAGGCGGCCTGCCAAAATTGCTTGGAATGCGAGAGCGCACTGGCTTACCCCAAGCATTACACTTATGTATGAAATTAGAAAACCAAAATTTCAGATCAAACTATGCGCTTGGTCAAGAATTTCAGAGGAAGCAGCGAGAATTTCTTCATACTCAACCACCACTTCCTCCACGAAAAGACAGATCACAACCACAATATCAACAACCATTTTATCCTCATCTAGTTAATTGGGACAGTACCCACAAAAAAATTCTCACAACAGCAGCAATATCACCCTACTTATCCAACACGACAATTTCCGATAGTAAGTTCACAGCAAAAACATTCTCAAAATTTTAATCAATACCAACAACCTTGACCATTTGGTCCTAACCCATCACCTAGACCTGAACCTATGGAGGTAGACCAAGCCATGCAAGCAAAATGAATAAATTACATGAATCGCCCTACTCCCAACGATGCACACTATGACAAAAGACCAACACCACATCCGCAAAATATAGATAAACGACAACGGAACTTTAACATTAAAGTTCAGCAATATGAAGATGCAACCGATAATCACAACCATGACTTTGATCAATCTTTAGCCGACTACACCGATTCTATCAGAAATTATTAAATTGGTGAACAACAAACTTTTTTTCCATTTTTTAGAATGAACGTCTGCATTACCATATGTCGAGTGCAGGCTAGGTAATGGATAAATCATAAAAATATTAATTGATACCGGATCAAGTAAAAATTATGTACAGCCACATTTAGTAAAAATACCTATTGTAAACGAAAAAAACATTTTACGCCAGTTCAGTCGCAGGACAGATTAAAATAACCCATCACACTTATGCTATTTTCTTCGGTATAGACGACACAAAAATGAAATTTTTGATACTACCCAGTTTAAAATCTTTCCATGCGATCATAAGTAATGACTCACTCAAGGAATTGAATGCTATAATATACACCAAGGAAATTACATGTCAATTTATAACAGATTTGCTATAAAGTTAAAACAACAAGTGTCACAAAATTTTAATTTGCTAATGTGCTAAAGCTCACATCCGAATATAAATCACTTTTTTGTGATCCCGACGAAAAGTTAACTTTCACCAATACAGTTAAAGGTCAAATTCGTACCACATCAGATAATCCTGTTTACACTAAATGTTACCTCTACCCAATGTGTCTAAAAAATCAGGTAGAGAAACAAATCGATGAATATTTACGTGACGGTATAATACGACCATCCAGATCCCCATATATTTCACCTTTATGGGTGGTCCCGAAAAAGTCGGATGCGCCAAGAAATATCGTATGTTCATCGATTATAGGAAGTTGAATTCAATCACAATACCCGATAGATATCCAATCCCCGAAATTAGTGAAGTTCTGTCCCAGCTTGGAAACAACAAATTATTTTCAGTACTTGACCTGAAAAGCGGCTTCCATCAGATTCTTCTAAAGGAATCAGATACAGAGAAGACAACTTTCTCAGTCAACAACGGCAAATACGAATTCAGCAGTCTCCCCTTTGGTCTCAAGAATACTCCTTCAATTTTCCAAAGAGCTCTTGATGACATTTTAAGGGATCACATAGGAAGAAGATGTTTTGTATACATCGATATATCATCGGTAACAATATTCAGTAAAAATCAGGAAGACCATTTTAAAGATATTAAATTAATATTTGACACATTGGAATAAGCAAATCTCAAAATACATCTAGATAAATGTATCTTTGTGAAATCTGATGTATTTCTAGAATACATAGTGTCCAAAAACGGTATCAGGACCAACCCCGAAAAAGTAAAATCGATAGTTAACTTTCCGCAACCACAAACCATGAAAGACCTATGGTCATTCTTAGGACTTTCAGGATACTATAGCCGATTTATAAGAGACTATGCAAAACTAGCGAAACCCCTTACAGTCCTTTTAAGAGGGGAGGAAGGACGAATGTCCAAAACCATTTCGAAAAACATTAAAATATATATAAACAAAGAAGCAATAGAAGCATTCCAAAAACAAAAAAATTCTCTCGCCACAAATGAAGTTATGCTCTCATATCCCGACTATGCAAAAGAACTTCAACTTACTATAGATACATCCAATTACGCAATTGGAGCAGTTCTGGCCCAAGATGATAGACCAATCATGTTTATATCCTGAACACTACGTAGTGCAGAGGAGCACTACGCAACTAACGAAAAAGAGATGGTAGCAATTATTTGATTACTGAATAATTTGCGAAACTATCTCTATGGATCCGCCAAGGTTAAAAATTATACAGATCACCAACCCTTAACATACACACTCAGTAATAAAAGTAACAACAATAAAAAAGGTGGAAAAGGTGGAAGGCAATTTTGGAGTAGTACAATTACGAATTGCTCTACAAGACAGGAAAATCAAATAAATATTTTATCAAACACTAATGGAGATGATATAGACCCATTAACAGGTACCAGACATAGTGATGACAGCTCAGCACAAAATGTAATGCCTGCTACAGAAGCACCTATTAACGTTTTTAAGAACCAATTGTTCTTAAAAATCGGTGAAGAAAATAGATATCAATTCCAAATCCCGTTCCCCACATACTGTAGGCATTTAATAATGAGCGAAAATTATTCAACAGATGATATTAAACAAATATTAAAGCGATATTTAAACCGTAAGTTCATACAACTTACCACACATACGCAGTTTACATCACAAATACGTCGTTCATTGAATACCACTAATAATAAAAATAGCACTGCGCTACTTTACTGCATTTTAACAGCGCGTAAAAATCGATTTACTTTGGAGCGATGATAGCGCTCTGAACTCCCAACCGTGAGATGACGGGTTCGAACCCTACAGTTTGGTATTATTATACCCCAACGCGTACTCCGTAAGGGGTATATTAACTTTGTCATTCCGTTTGTAACGCCAAGAAGGAGGCGTGGCAGGTATAGAACAATGTATATATTTTTGATCAGCATCATCTCCTGAGTCGATTTCCGTGTGTCCGTCTGTCTGTCCATCTGTCCGTCTGTCGACACGATTACAGTCGCAATTTTAAAGCTATAGCGCTGAAATTCAAAATATAAGTTTATTTTTAAAAGACGAAGATCAAGTTCGAGAATGGGCCAAATCGGATGAAAACCACGCCTACCTCCCATACAAAGTGACTTTATTTTTATTAACTGTAAAATGTCTTTAAAATCCACAAAAATTTAAAACATGCCTCTAAATTTGGCATGTACGCTTTGCTCTTCAGTCTTAATGCTGGCTATAAAATTTGGAAAAATCGGATGGAAACCACGCTTACCTCCCATACAAAGTGACATTATTTTAAAAGTAAAATCTCTTAAAATCTGCTCAAGTTAAAGAAATGTCTTGAAATTTTGCATATAGGCTTTGATATATAATATAGACCATCACTATGATATTTGGCAAAGTTGAATGAAAACCACGCCTACCTCCCATACAAATTGGCTTAATTATAAACGTAAAATCTCTTCAAAATCTGCAAAAATTACAGAAATGTTTTAAAATTTTGCACATCAGCTTTAATATTTAATATAAACCCTCTGTATAATATATGGCAAAATTGGATGAAAACCTCGCCCACTTCCCATACAAAGTGGCTTTATTTTAAACGTTAAATCCACAAAAATTAATGAAATGTCTTGAAATTTTGCACATTAGCTTTGATATGTAATATAATTCATCCCTATGATATATGGCAAAATCGGATCAAAACCACGCCTACCTCCCATACAAAATGACGTCATCAAAATAGGAAAACTTTCGTTAATATATAAAACTGAATATCATCGTGTATGTCGTGGCTAATGATTTCGAATATAATTCAATATGACCGCGGGGGGGTATTTTAGCTTCGGTACCCTGCCGAAGCTCCATACTTACTAGTCTTTTCTTATTTTTATAGTTACATTTTTATCTTATTTTAACATTTATTTTAAACATATAAAATTAATTTGCTTTGAAAAAAATTTACACCTTCTCACTCCCAGTCACTGGGACTCGAACCAGGACCGCTTAAGGTGACTGGTTTACTGCGTGCTCTGCTTAAGCAATTGCACCACCGTCAGTTGTATTTTTAGTCGGCTAATATTTGTGTAGTGCTGCTAATGCTGTTGCGTCGCATTTAATTGTGTACATCAAATTTTTGTGATGGCCTTGAGATACTGGTTAACGTGCTTGATTTGTGTGCGAAGCAGCTAAGGTTCGAGTTCCACTTTGTATAAAGTAAACAAGATCAATTGAAATTAAGATTGATGTTGCCTAAAATTTTAAAAGCTAGCTCTTCAATAAAAAATTAAGATTTCCTGCTGACTTCATTTAAGTCAGCAGAATATTGAAAACAAGCTTTGGCCTACATTAAGGTTAAAGTTGACTTTCAGGTAGGGTTTAAACTAAGATTTGGATGTATCAACTACCATAAAACTTTGAATAGAAGGAAAGCAAAGAACAAAACTTATGTAGCAGTGCTAAGTGCCCAATTACCATTACCGCACTCAGAATTCGTTCCAGTACCAACATACCGAAGTATTGATCTTCAAACAGATATCAGTACTACAACCGCCGCTGCTACATCCATGGATTTCTTCTCAGAATACGACCCTGGTGCAGGTACATCCTATGAAACATCAAAGGACCCAATCCTAGTCACACAAAACCAATTGTATGGAATTGTTGCAAATTTGTGTTTGACTCAGAAAAATCAGAACTAATGGCTTCATTTTTGAAAGGAAATAATTTGCTGGCGAGGGTACCAAAGTAATACCATATCGAAAACGCAAAAAAGAGTTAGAAAAGTTCTTCAATGTGAATGATGCAAAAAATTTCGCTTATTGCAACGATATTGAAAAGTTAATGGGGACGATAAGGTTAACCTATAAAAAAGATGATTAGCGTTTATTCATCGATAGTTCACTAATCAGCTTAAAAGATGTGCTTTTGCACAAGACAAATAGAATGCCTTCTGGTGCGATTGCGTATAACACTGATACTAGTGAAAACTTCGATAATTTGAAACACATTCTGGAAGTAGTCAAATATAGCGAACTCCAGTGGAGCATTTGCTGCGACCTCAAAATAGTTTCATTGATTACAGGCTTAACAGCATCTGGCCTTCCAAAATATTAGTGTTTTTTGTGCGATTGGGATTCACGATACTTAGAAGGTATTAAAGGAAGAAACCAGTATAAACAGCATAACTGGAATAGTCGCATTGGCATAGGCTACACGAAAGTCTTGTTCCTGAAATTAAAATTTTGTTGCCGTTGCTCCACATTAAACTTGGCATTGCTAAACATTTTTTGAAATCTATCGCAAAAAGACCAGCAGTATTCAACCGCTTAAAAGACATTTTCCCAAGACTAACTAACGCCAAAATTCAGGAAGGGGTTGCTAATGGTCCCGACATATGGAAACTAATGAGTCGTCAAGATTTTGACCAAGTTCTGACAGACCGAGAATTAAATGCATGGCTCGCATTGAAAGCAGTCATTAAAAGACTTTTGGGTAAAGAACTCAAAGACAACTACAGGCAATCTGTTGCAAACATGTTGGCAGCTGTCGATGAAATTGGGGTTAATATGTCGTAGAAAATCCATCTCTTGCATCAGCATCTTGATCAACTCGCTCAACAGTTGCCAACTGAATCTGATGAGCAAGGCGAACGTTATCACCAAACTGCGCTTCCATTTGAAATAAGGTAATTATAGAGTGTGCATATTTTGAATTCCTAGATTTTTCTAATA